>CAAE01014738.1:324933-340925 GCA_000180735.1 Tetraodon nigroviridis
TCATTGTCTGGAATGGACATGGAACTAGCCGTTAAAGTACTAGAGGCATTTAAGTTTTTAAATGCCATTATGAAGCGTTTATCACTTTTTTTTTTTGCATGTGTTGAATATTTAATGCACTTTTGGCTATATTTTTAAAAAATTCTGCTTGGTTTGAGCAAATTGATTTGTTTTTTTCAGACACGTGTTAGTGTGTATTTGAATGTGTGACAGGACATTTGTTTTTTATTTATGCTTTAGTTTTTGTACAAGTAATTTGACTAATTATGGTATTTTGACTTGAGATTAATTTTGCTTTCTTTAGATGACGGCTTCAACATGTACAGGAAACCCCCCATTTATAAACAGCAAGGTACCACAAAATGTTCTCTTTTTATTTGTATCTTTAAAATAATGGTGAATTGTCATCTTATTTTTCTTAGTTTAAGAAAGCTGTATTAAACCCTAATTTATTATTATTCATTTAAGAATTGAATTTAAATAGATGTTTTTGTCCTGTTCACCTCAGGACAAATGAATTAGGAACAAAAACAAACCCCCCCAAAAAAAAGTATCATGACAAAATTTAGGAACCTGATAGTGGAGTTTGCTCAGTGGGACAGTTTCGTGTCTGGCTGTAAAAAGCCTCACTAATCTGTCTGCTGTTTTACTTTCACTTAGAGCTAAAGTCCTCCACCTCCCAAACAACCTCTTTGCCCGGATACGGACGCAACGGCTTGGGCCCGGTAGGATGTCTGACAGCAGCTTTTCTTTTTTTGTCTCGGTGATACTTATTTGATTAAACAGCACACTTGAACACATTTGGTTTCTCTGCTCATAATGGGGCTGATTTTGAAACACAACAATACCATTGAATGTATTACATGTTAAAGTCTGTGTTTTATTTCATTCAGCCACGGTCAGCTGACTTCTCCCAGTACAGCGCTGATACATTCAGAGGTAAGTGTGTCTTCGTCAGCCAGGCCTCACTGGATGAACCAGATAAATGGATAATTTTTTAGTAATGATTCATTTGCCTTTTCTCTTCTAATTTTAGACTATAAGGTAGGTAAACATTACTTTTTTTGCAAAATGTTTCAAATGCACAGATTTGAAGTGCCTAACGTTGCTGTGTGCCCTGCAGCCCATCCATGATGGTCCTTTAGTAGGAATGGGGAGAGGCGTGTCCATGCCCAATTTGTTTGAACCCAATGCAAGTATATTTTGTTCGCTTAATCAGGTTTTTAGTGGACCTTTTATCTTGACTATTCCTTTTTATGTCCAGATCTATCCATATGAGATGCTAACAGTGGCTAATAAAGGACAAGTGAAGCTTCCCAAAAATGTTGACAGGACACGACTGGAGGTAGAGTAACATTAGGAGAAAAAACGTTTCCAATGTGACGGCTTTTAGAGGACCAATAACATTGCAGCTTATATTAAATTTAATAAAGTTTTGTTCTGTGAGACAGCTAAAGTTTGCCCACATTAACTGTTCTCCTGCTTTTTTCCACAGCGTCACCTCTCTCCTGATTCCTTCTTTGATGTCTTCGGCATGACTATTCAAGAGTTTGACAAACTTCCTCTCTGGAAAAGGAACGACATGAAAAAGAAGGCAAATCTCTTTTAAACCAGCATGAACACTATACTTACACCTAATTACTTGTAACACATGTCCTCTCCTAGTACTCACCACTGTTTCATGACCTTTGTGGTAAGGTGATAAAGAGTGTGGAAATATGGTCTTTTTCAGTTTTTGTTTACCTAGAATCAGAAATGAACCTGAGAATTTCTCTTGATTTCTCAAAAATAACCACTTTTTTTCTTACTTTTTAAACACTACAGCACAATTTATGTCCATTAAGTGTCACACTGAATGTTATGCTAAAGAGAAAATGTCTAAAAGTACTTGAAAATACGAGGAAAACTCATCTACTCATGGAAGCAACAAAACGGACGGTGTTGAAAATTCAAAACACATTTAACAATTTTCAACATATCAACGTTTTTGTTTTTGTGAGAATGCACAGGAATGTTGGAGGAAGGCAATACAGCCTTTATGACACACACCTGCTGCTGTAGACATTATGTTGTTTGGTCCTTTTCCATTTTACACGAGCAAAACTAAAAATGTATGTTAAAACGGAATTTTTAGATCTGTTTGATCTGTGTTAATGCCTGTTTTAAACTGCCTAAAAAACCATGAATAAAAGCACTGAGTTCAACGTCTGAAAGTCTTCAAGTTCGGCGGCAGGAAACGGTTTGTCCTGGAGGTGGCGCTGCAGCCAACACTGGAGCCTTCAAGTTCTGCAACTGCGTCACACTCGCACCAAAGCGTAGTCCTGCATCTCACACACGAATCAAAAATTGTGTTTATTTGATCAACTACAAGCATAATATCAAACGCAAAGAGAGTGCAGTAACAGCACTCTTAAATCTTGGATATCTAAAACTGTTTCGACATCACAGATTTTACAAGAACTGCATTTTTTTATTGTTTGATTTACAGCTTAATACCAAAGGCCTGAGCTTATCAATACCATATCAAAGCTGCACACAACAATGATGAATTGTTCACCATCAAGCGCGACGGTATTTTTACTGCATCACAATATTAAGCAACACTTAACATTCTCATACACTTGGAAGAATGCAAATCTCTCAGACTTCACTTCACCTGTTAGCCATCACTCACAGGGTTTTGATTTGTCTCCAAACGAAAACGGAATAGAGTTCAGCCATTTAACACCAGCAGGTGGCGCTCTTCAGCCCGGAATCAAAACGTTACGTTATACAGCGGCCGTGCAGACGTTTGTAAATTAAAAAAATTAAAATTAAAATTAAAAACATTGACAATGACCTTGAAAATGTCTAAATCACAGGAGAACTAGAAAAAATAGGCCTGCTAAAAAGACCAGATAAATATTTATGACCAGATAAACATTTATCTGTTTTTGTTTAGGGCGTAAAAAATAAATACAATTCAACAAAAAAAACCAAACACGCCAGCCATGAAAACACTATATCTCAACAATATTTAGCCAGTTTAGTTTTTTTTCCCTTTTTTTTGATCTCAATCCGAAAATATTATTTCAGGCGTACTTTAGTTTCATGCCGAAGTTTACTACTGTTGCAGGCTCTTTAAAGCACACCTAGCTTGAGGGACAGCGGCGGAGTTCATACGACGCTTTCCATTGGACAGTTGAAGGGAAGGGGCAAGCTCGTGAGTGCATTTCCAAAGCTGATTGGTTGGGGTTGCTGTCAGTCAACATTCCACTCTCTCCCGAGCCCCGCCCCTTCTCTTCACTGGCTGGACTCACGGCCCAAGTGAAGATTTTCGCGAAAACATCCACCGCAGGCTGCGTCCCCGCAGACGGGCGGAACGTCGAAAGCCAGCCGACCGTATGGACCCGACGGCGTGACCGTCGAACAAATGGCGTTTTCAGAACCGGGCAACGGTGTTTTTTCTCCTGAGTGGGAACGTCAGAAGCGCGATAGCCAGCGTGAGGGCAATGAGCGCGGTGTCACTTGTTAGACAGGGAGAGGGGGCCGGAGCGGACGCCCTCCCTCGGTAGGAAGCGTTCCGCCCGATGGAAGCTAGCAGGACCTTCGCCGAGAGCTCGACACCCGGGCTGACACCTCAGATACGGACGCCCGCCGCCGGAGCACCTAATTAAGGGAGCACCGCTGCACCTGTCCGCTGTATTGGCGAGTTATTTGACAACTTTTAGCAAGGTTCTACTCTCAAAAAAAGTTAGCAGGTCAGCGCTAGCAGCCAGAGGCGACCCCTTGCGCAAGATAACTGCGGTATAAAGCAAATAACGAGGTTGTTTGGGGAACCAAGCACGGACGGGTCGACTGTTGCCACTTCAACGGACTTTTACATCCTTTTCTAACGGATTGGTTCTAGAACGTTGACCTATTATATTATATATTTCTTCATCAGCTGTTTGACTCCCAAACCATTTGTGTGCCAGAAGCGAACAGCTTCGGGGTTAAAAAAGGACTTTTTTAAAGCAGTTTTCCCGCATCGGGTTTGGTTTTTGTTTTGTTTTTTTGATTTTTTTTTTTTTTTTTGCTGTCAAGATGTCATTCAAAGACAATCCTTGTCGTAAATTTCAAGCCAACATATTCAACAAAAGTAAATGCCAGAACTGCTTCAAGCCCAGAGAATCACATTTGCTGAACGACGAGGACCTAACCCAGGTAAATACCAGCAGCTCCTCTGGCTCCACCGGTAGCCTGTGTGGTGTCTTTGGAGATGCGTGGAGTGCAAAGGCTTTGCAACCCAATACTCTTGCTTTCTTGCCTCGGGGCTCGTATTGACCTTAATTCATACAGGTAGGTAACCCCACGACACAGTTTGTTGTCTGGTGACTTAAAATTACGAGGCGGCTGAGATGTTTTCGTGGAGGTGGAGGCCTGTCAGGATGGCACTGGGCTCCCAGCAATGTCCAGTCCCCAATAAAGGTGTTCCACTGCTGCATCTGTGTTGCTGTTGGTTTGCGTTGGGTTTAGGTCACGCAGAACCTCTTTTTGCCTTCCCTTTTTCCCTTTTTTTTTGTTTATTATGCTATGAAAGACTATATCATTTCTGCGATCAATAATAATGCTCATAAGTTGTCTTCAGCTGTCTTAAAGTTGTCTGATGACAGAATGGTGCATTTCCAATGGTATCAGCAGACATATCTTCCGCTGCCATGATAAGCGACTTATTTTGGAATGGAAATTGGGAGTTTCTCTGGGGAATATGTCCCCCCACCTCTGGTGCTCTGATGGCCGCGCTCAGTCACAGGTTATCGTCTGCTGTCAGGCTCTGAATAGGCCGGTCGTGGTGTTCAAGTTTCCACATTTCTCAGAACTTGAAGGGTTTCTTTCTGCAACCACACTAACTCATTTGTGGGTGAGGGTGGTGAGGCTGTAGTGAAAGCAACACTAAACCCAAGTGACTCCGTTTAACCACTGAAGGGTAAAAAATGACCTAGATACAGTGAGATACCCTTTCGTGTCTGAAGACGAATTACCACTTTGGGCTCTTGTCAGGTCAAATGAGGGATGATGGTACATTTTCATAACTTTTTTCCAAACCCATATCTTACTTTCTCTTAAGTATGTGGTACAGCTGACTTTTGAAAGTATGCACTATGCAGTGCCACAATTAGGCATGCATTAGTACTTCTTTGGAACATCTTTATGCATATTTTTTACGTGACTTCACCCCATTAGTGCATTTGAATGTATGAATTTATGCTACCATCTGTCTGTTAGTCAGACATCCTTGCTTTTGGTTAAATGTAATAATTAAGTTGAACTTCCATGCAACCAACGCCACAGCCATGTTATGCAGAATCTCCCTGGCTCAGCAAACAAAGGCTGGCTGCAAGTATGCAAGAATTTAAACTCATACCAGAACGCAGAACTGCCAGGACAGCTACCATCTCTCAGTTTAGAACTGAAAAACTGGAGCCACAAAATCTTGCCTATTCACCGTTTTTGGGGTTTTTGTTGTTGTTTTTTTAATGTTTCTTTTGACATTTGCTCCCCCTCCTCCATCCTCCAGTTCACCTACTTAGCAGATCAGAGGAAAAATCATGTGTTAGCCTTTTTTTTCCTTCTCTTCTCAGGACAGCTTGGTGCTCTAGGCTATAACCAGCTGGAGAATGTAACTTTCAGTTGACTGAAGGTGTCTAACAATTAAAATACTTTTCTCTCTGCTTAGGTCAAAACTGTTGTCTCAAATTCCCTGACGTTGGGCCACAATGGGTTGCATAAACTCGTGCTTAAAATGTACAATGTTGAAACTGAATTCAATATGCACAAATAAGCTTTTGTTGTTCTTTTTGGCGTTAGCTTCTGTACACTGTAATTGTATTTTCTCTTTCTTAGGCTAAACCCATCTATGGAGGGTGGTTACTGCTGGCACCAGAGGGAACCAATTTTGACAATCCTTTACACAGATCTCGAGTAAGTCCCTTCAGCCATGGACTAAAAATTCAAATAAACATTTAAAGCTGTATCCTAGATTGAAGTTTTTTGCTGTTCTCCTGTGGTGGATATACTTGCTTCCCAGAAATAAAACATTAGCTATTTTGTAAAAATCCTCCAGCACTGGGAGGGTCGGCCTGAACACATATGCTACGGGTATTTATTTTAGGCATATAAACACATTGCTAGACTTCAAAAACAGACTTTATTTAAAAGTTTTATGCTTATTAAGAAGCTAAATATAGTGTTACTATTTGCATTAAATGGTATTTTGTTAGATCTTTGCATTATATTTCCTGCATCCTGCAAAGGGTAAAATGCTTAGTTCCATGCAAAGTTTTCCATTTAGCACTCGTTTGTCATCTGACAAACAGGAGGTCTTGTTGTTTCGGCTCCTGACACTGTTCCATGGATTCAGCTGTTTCCTGTGTGAGGCCTGGCCCTCTGTCAGAAGAAGCCTCATTCAGTAGGCCCTAATGAGCCTAATATTGACTTTTATCATAAGAAACGTTGTTTTCTCAGCTTCATGTAGTCGGAGCCCTGCTCTGTTGCCCCACTTCCTTTATCAGCTCCCAGATTATAGTGCGGTGGTGCATCCCGAAGAAGAAGTCGAGCGAACGTGGGGGGAGGAAAAGGAAAAGTCCCAGTTCTCACAGCCACACTGATGGCTTCCATATGGAGATTTTTAGGAAAAAGCACCTCTGAATCCTTCAACTCAAACTACTGTCAACATTTTGCTGCTGCCCTGACATAATAACCGAAGTGTTTGGTATTTTCTCACATCGGCCTTACGACTTGTCTAATTATTGGCCTGTACGTAGTGCTGAGGTGAGCAGGTTTGAGTGGCCGATGGTCTAATCACACAGGAGAAGGAGCTGACGTGCTGGGTGACGTGTTTCAAGGCCACTCAGTCCTATTTCTGAGGCTAATTTGTTATCACCGGTCAGAGCAGAATTGATCAAAGGTAGCCCCATTTAAACCAGCTCCTTCTTTTCATGCATTTGAGCCGAGTTTAAATTTCTTTTTTAGTTTCTATTAATACGTCACATTGAGGCCTTTGCCTTACAAAGCACCCTTTAATATTTCATGGCTTGAGTTCAGCTGGAATAGGAGACCTGGGTAATGGAGACAAAATGGTGTCTTAGGATAACAGGGGGACCTTAGGAAATCCATCAAAAGGTCAATAAAAACTCTCAGCATTGAAAAATGTCTTCTCTAACCAACATATTGCATAGAAGTATTTCGCTTTGTGTCCAGTTTAGATTGGTTCTAAGCTAACATGGTTTTACCTCTCAGCATGTTGCAGTCTGCTGAGAATGATAAAGATGTCTGAGACATAACTATCTCATATCAGTTCAGGCTTGTGAAAATATACATAGAATTGTATGTATGTTTTGTGTATATGTGTTTTTTTTTTTTTACCGTACTGGCCTTTACTGCCACCTCAAACACAAACATTTCCCTCCTTTATTAGCGTGTATATTTATAAAGAGAAGAACTGAGAACCTGATGGTTAATTTCTGCAGAACAGTACATTTTTACTGCTGGCTTGAAATCCACAGTGACGCGTGATAAGCTGAGAGTGAGCCATGACTGCGTGCCAGTAGTTTCCTAAAGCTTACTACTTTGTGTAGTAGTGTTTGTGTGTGCACCATGATGGGGTGGCCAAGCATTGCACAACACCTTCATTGTTTTTGAGATTTTAACCCAACCATTGAAATCACAGACTCTAGGTTAGAAATGTGCTTTTTTATTTGACATTTCTAAAACTCCAACACATACATTGCAATTTGAACGCTTAAATTCAGTTTGCAAAGAACTGACTGTTCTCTTTTCTTTCAGAAATGGCAGAGGAGGTTTTTCATACTCTATGAGCATGGTTTACTCCGTTACGCTCTGGATGAAATGGTGAGTCAAATATTTTCTCCTGTAACCTGCTTTTTGATACCTTTCGATGGCAACCGAACAATGTCTTTGCACCTCATTTTGTAATATTTCATCCACTCTGCACAATTCTTGACGTATAAGTGACTCTTGAAATAACAAATTCTATGAAAGTGTAAAAAGAAAAAAGTAGAACTGCAATGGCATTTTATTTTTTCTATTTAGACTTCCATTTATAGATATTTCTGTAATCAAAGAAATGAAACATAGGACATGTCCTGGTTTGGGTTTTTTTTTTTACATTTAGTAGTTGTGATATTTGTCTGGAGTCACCTCAGGATGTTACGTGCCATCTTCCATCTGACAGCCACAGTTAGTGTTTGGCAAGTGTGATCAGCACTCAGATAACAAAAGTGTCACATTATGTTGATACTAAAATAATGTGCCTAGTCTAATATTTGCTTTAGTAGCTTGCAAAATTATACCAGCATGCCGTGTTAACCTCCTGGTCTTTAAGAACTGGAAAGACCACTTAAGACTGGTGCAAATGTTATTGCACATCAGTTGTCCTGATACTAATTCTGACGTAATACATTTAATTGGGATTGCTTTGTTTGAACACTAATATGTTTATGTAATGAATGTCAATACCCTGCTGTGCTGGGTATTGACTGACCCACGCAATGCTCAGCGGTGGTGGTGGTGTTTTTATTTTTTTTCTGAACGTGGAATGTGCTTTGCATTGAGGTGAAAGCAAAGGTTGGTGAAACAGCGTTAGCTTTGTTGTGTGGACCCTCTCATACAATATGTGACATTCTCTGGCAAAGAGGAGAAACGCTCGCAAGCTTTAGATAAGAGAAGAAGCGGGCATCCTGACATTTTGTAAATCATTTTCTATATTTCTTTTATGATTTTAGCTAAATTACAGTGAAAATTAGTCGGCTACTCTTAGGGACAAGCCTTTTATTTCTTAGTTAAGATTTTTATTGTGCTATAGATATGTTCCAGTGGGCAGTCTTTTGCTGCTTAAACTTGAGGAAATATAGAAAATCTCTAATGCGCTGCTTAGAGAACACTCAGATAATGTGTTTACTGGAAGAGACAAAGGAAAGAGCCGGATGTCCTCCTTCTATTCATCAGTCTCCCTGGATGTCACTCATCATCTTTTCATCTCCTCTGAATAGACGATCAAAGGAGGGCAGGAGGTCTGGAGGACTCAGAGATGGAAATATCAAGTGATGCCAAATATAGAATCTTGTCACATCGCCCCCATTAGAATAGTTATTTTCAAACTTGTCAGTTGCCAGTTGATGTTTTTTTGTGTAAATGGAAGTAAAAATGATTTTTATTGATATTCTGCAGGTGAGGACATTAAATCATGTATCAGTTTTTCTACTTTACAGATATGTTGATTCCATGCTGTACGGGAATGCAGTGCAAGGAGTTGGTAGTCGGTATAAATTTGCTGCCTACCACATCAGATGTCCCCCGGTTTGGTGGGCGAATGAGGAGCAGCCTTTCTGTTTTCCTTCTGGCCCAGTTTTTTTTGGATCTTGTGTCTTTGGCTCTAACCAAACCCAGATGGACTGTGGTCCTAACTCTCTGGATGTCACATTGTTCTGCAGACAAAAATGGGTTAGCAAAGGTCTGAGAGAGCCAACCATTCTGGTGTCGCCCACCTACAGTCAGCACCTAACACTGCACATCCAGCCCATTATTTTATGCAAATAGCTGTGGTAGCTTCTAGGAGCCATTGTGTGCAACAGACAGGTCCTTTTAAAAGAAGAGAAAATGAGTCCTGACTGGGAGGATGAAGAGTGTAAATAGCTGAAAACGTTGGCTTGCAATGAATATGTGCTGCTATGCAACAGCGAGCTGGTGTTGCTCTCATTGATTGCTCCCAGCATGGAAATCCAAGTAGAGAAATTAAAACGTGTTGTGAATTAGCTGGTAACAGTTTAGAAATAAACTTTTTATAAAAACTGAAAATGAACTTCACGTGCGTTTCAAAGGTAATGTCAGTACAGTGTTCACCATTTGCTGATATATGCACAGGGAGAATTTCACTGATCAAATAAGCACAGCTATTTCAACAAAGAGTTTCTAAGGCAACCTGTTCTTAGCCTTTGTCCAGAAAGTTGATCAAGACATGTGACGCAGGACACCGTTTGTTTATGGAGAGCTCTTTTTTTTTATTTTATTTTTTTATTTGTGCTATGATAGAACAGAACAGAACATCCTGGATGTGATGCATAAGCGTGTGGGCAGCCTTGAAGCACACGCAGAAAGGCCCAGCCGAACAGAACGGGCACAGAGCTGAAGCACTTGTTTCTGTGTGTGGGTGTGTGTGGCACCTGTGACCGAGGGTGCTTGACTGCAGAGGCCATGCCAGCAACAGGTGTTAAGAAATCCCCTCAGGTTAGCACGCGCACATGCACAAGCGCGTGCGTCATAAACAGAAGCTACTAACTGCTATGTGGTGTTTAGGGAATGTGAGAAAACAGACACGGGAGCACAAAAATCCATTATCACCTCATGACGAGGGCAGTTCTGTGGGTTGAAAGGGTTCTCCATCTCTACAGAACCTCATTAACTGTCATGTGTCATTTGCTTTAAGTGCTTACACTCATTCTTTTATAATTCCTTTTTTATGTCATCCCATTTTAGCAACTGGTGAGAATATGCTCAGCCACCTTGCAACAACAGAGTGATTCATTACAATAAATAGCGCAACAGCTGGCAAACTTGGTTGCTTGCATCATGTCCGGCATTTTTGCCCAGTAAAAATAATTGGCTTACTTTTAATAGTTAGTGTAGTCATAATAGTTGGACTATTTGGTGTTAGTTTTTCTGCTTCTTTTTTTTTTTTTTTTTTTTTTTTTTAATAGACACATCGCATATCTTATCTTGGTATATTTGCACAAGTTTCCCAGCAATACAATAAAACTTTTTCCAAAACATTCATTATTGAAGGGCATCGCCTGCGGTCGACTGTATCACAGCTCTTTTGTTTTTCCAACTAGAACACTCTGTTCTAGAGTTCAACTGTTCGTATTAGACACTTTGCTAAACAGTGGACCACTGCGCCACCACTGTATGTCCAGCTGCCAGTTCCTCTTTTGTCTGAAAGTCCTTTAAATTTTTGTGCTTTTGTTTATTTATAAGTGCTGTCCCTCAGACTCCTGCACACAGAAGCACACATGATCTCAAGATTTGCAAGACCTTTTGACATGCTGAAACATAAATAAACCTGTGGAAAAAGTGCTATTTATAGGTTCAAATTTGTCCTGTTTTTTGTTTGTTTGGGAAAGAGGAGCTGTTAAGTAATTGAGAGAGCTGTCCCTCTGTGCTGTGTTGTTACCGCCAGGCATATTCGACTGGGGGATAGGTGTTGGCTGAACACCCCACCCTGGCAAATCATGGACATTTACTGGGGGAAAGGATTAGGTTTGTGAAATTCATCAGAAACAGCTGAAAGAGAAATAGACACACTAGAGTTGAGAAAGTGTGTTCAATACAACATGGACAAAATAAGGACGACTAATTAAAGACAGTATGTAGGAAAACCAGAATAAATAGATGGAACATTGTGATTTGATCACGTACTGTGTTGATGACTCGTCATCAGCTTTTTATTTTGTATCATTGTGGGTTGTTTTAATAGGACTGCTCTTGGAAAGGCATGTGTTGGTTTTGTAGAGATACTTTCTGTGAGAGTCTTCTTTAACCCCTGCCCTTCCTTCCCCATGGTTTCAGTAGGAACTGATCTGTTGGAATGTAAACAGCCCTGGATTACAGTGGGGTCACTGTTCCAATTGCACAAAGCCACAGAACCATGGGAACAGTCATTCACACAGCCTGTAATCATCAGGGTCTACAACAGTTGGACTGCCAGTCAAATGAAGCTAATGGCCAGTATACTATATTTACTAAGAACATTCCCTTGATTTGTATTTAACAAAGTTTTTTGGGGGGGATTTTTTGTGCGGATTTTCCTCCTAGGTTTTAGGGCACTAGTCACTTGTGATTGCCCACTTTAATTTGGTAGTTTATAGCACTTTCAGTCTAATGACTTTAGCAATATTAAGTTCAAGAGTCCAAAACCAAAGACATTACAACCTCTACTTTTAGTAAACACTTGAAGTTCATTAAGAGTCACTTTAATTCTTGTGACTTTACTCAAGCACGTGTCGCTCACGTCGACTGTTCTGCTTTCAAATTTGCAGAACAATGCAAAAGCCTCCAAACACAAGCCGAATTAATGGCCAAGGCCTTTGCAAAAGCTTATGTGCTGCACTTTGATAAGGGGGGAGTAGAAAGGCTTGTGACAGATTCATCGCTCAGTGAATCATATCACAGTAACCAGAACTGCTAACATTGTGTACAAATCACCACCTACTACTATAGAAGCATCTATATGTACAAATATTACCTGTGTTGGTTAAATGTTAAACACAATTTGAAACAATAATGAAACGGTTTGTGTAAAACTGTCACAGAAGAGTTGCCCAAAACTTCATCTCTGGTTTTGACTGCTGACTGTTCTTCAGCATCAAGTTATATTGGGCTATAGAAAATAATGCTAATTCACACTTGTCAACAAACTTTTGTCTTTAACCTTTTGTGAAATTAGAAAACCTTTCCTCAACACACAACGCTCTTAAAATAATTTTTCCTCTTGGCAAAGAACTTTGATAATATAAATACAAATTTTGGTATTTATATCATGTTGACCCATTCTGAATTTAAGTCTTCATACTAAATCAAGGTCAATTTTTTTTCTTTACAGTACATTATTGTGCACGTTCTGAACACTGAAGGGTTAAATGTGGAGGAAAACCAATCATGCTTTTCCCCCCACATCCCACATTTTGTCATTTTTCATGGCCAAAAATCCTAATGAGTCTGAAAATAATGGCAATCAAAATAAACTTGTTAAATTCAAATTATACTCAATAAAACTGGATTGTTCTCCAGCCAGTGTGCACATAACAGACACAAAACAGGGTATTAACTTAGAAATGCAAAGACAGTTTGAGTGCCTTATCTAAGACGCTATAGAGGGCCTTTTTTCAGTAGAAAAAGATTGCACATTTCTTTTTAGCCATTAATTGTTTTGGTTAGGAGTTCAGACACAGGCTAATGACAAGTGATTGGCAGTCCAGTCCAACTGCCTGGTGTCATAAATTAGAGTGTACTGTTGTGTAAGTTTGTGGACAGGATCATTGACCATGGACTATTGCATCTATCAGCACTTTTGGTATTTGCTGCAGCAGGTTTTTAAAAAGGTTTTAAATCAGCTTTCCTAATTCAAAAACTCTACATTTTCCTTTTACCTTGATCCATTTTATCCTCTTTGACATCAAATATATTTGACAGCAGTTGATTTTGCAATGGTATTGAGTTTTAGCGGGCTTTCTTTTCTACTAGACTTTCTACTATGATTAGTATAGTAGTAGGGTATATATATTTGTCATTGTTTAATTTTATTCATCTCTTTTCCTTTTTAAATGATTTTCAGCTATTCATCATCTAAAGCAGACCAGCTCTATTAAGGTTTATCTTAACTAGCATGTATTCAGCTTAGTCCAAAAGTTCTACTTTTCTCGTTTCCTAGTCTGAATCATGTTCACTTTCTTTCTTGTATCTCTCTTTAATTCCTGTTCTTACTGGCCAATAAATCATTTGCGTTAAAGAGCCCAGCCAGCAACATTGTGTAACACCCCCTCCCTTGTCTATAAAACCAAACACAGCCTGACAGACTCTGCTCTGTTTGTTCTAAATTCTAGACCAGAGAGCTGACAAAAGCTTTTATTTAAAGAACTGCGGTGAGGGGTTGCATGCACTAAGGAATCATTTGGAAATGATCTTTGAAGGGTGTATCTGTACACTGTGGGGTTGTTTCACTCTGCAGAGTGGAGGTGATTGGTAAATCTCCTCATGTGCAGTCCAGTTGTACAGTCAACTGAGGCTGGGTGTCTGTTAGCTTGCTGTTTTATGGTGGCTTGCAGTGGTCACAGCTGCAGCTTCATTCAGACGTGCAACTGCTGCAGGGATGTTGGATGACATTTAACCTCTAACCTTCTCTTAGTGCCCTGCCAATTTCAACACCTGTTAAGCTTGATTTTTAACGGCTAAAATATTTATGGAAAGAGAAATTCTGGAATCAGGTCTTGTGAAATCAATCACCGTAGTTTCATGTGTGTACCTGATGTATTTATCATATATGAAGTAGTGAAACTCTCCCAGGAGACGGTCATTTTCTTAACCTTACTTTTGCTGAAAAATTCCACATATCCTGTAATCTAAGTATCCTGATTGGAGCCACTTGATCTTTGATAACCCGCTCCGGTTTCCACAGGATTTGGGCCAAAATTAACCATTGGATTAGCTATGGCTCTTGCCTTCCACAAACCTAAACACCTAATGAGCTTACTGTTTTTGCCTTTATGCCTTATTTCAGCTCAGAGCGCTGCATAAAAACACTGAGAGGAGAAAAATCGAATGTGATAAAATGTAAGTCACTGCTATCAAAAAATGATGAAAAGAGATGGATAAGTGCATTAAAAAGAAATACTAGTGCTCACATTAAAAGGGAGCCCACAAAAAGCATGACCTTTAACAGATCCTATGTTGTATCATATCATGTGTTAACAATTGTATAACAAATTGTCAGTGCAGGTTCTCATTCATCCAGGTAATTTTTATCTAAAGCTTAAACTTGAAGATGTTTCTTCTCCTCTCTGGAAGTCAACGTGTCTGTTTTTACTTACGGTAGGTTGGTATCAAACACACAGACCCATTCAGACATGAAAATCGGCAGATTTCACTGATAGGTTTATTGGGCAAGACACTAATATTATAAAACTTCATGGAGAAAATGTTGTCATTTTTAAACAGATAGTTTGAGTAATCCAGTCTGAATATGAACAGTTAAAAAAGCAGATACACCCTACTTGTACAACCTTCTCCTGTCAGTTCGTGCAGTTTTATCTCTCATGAGTAATGACTGTCATTGTAAATATTGATTCATAATTATTCATAAAAATGCATTACTATTGCTAAATCTACATTAAATTTAAATATAAAATGCTATTGGAAATTAAAGAAAACAGTGCCACAGAGGTTCCATCTGCAGTAATAGGTCAGATTCTAGGTGTAAAATCTGGTTTCCATAGCACCAATGCGCTCAGAAAATAGGAACAGAATACTTCTACCCTACTGTCAGATTAAAATCTTCATCCGCCAACCATCCCTCGTCTTCCTCCGCCTCTGCTTTTGTCAGCTGTTGGCCTCCGAATAGCATTTAGCCACCCACATCCTCTCACTGTTCTCCATAAGAACGGTGCTGCTACCACCCACACCACTAATCTGGTACAGCATGTAGAAAATGTGCAGTGGTTTTTATTATTAATAATAATAATAATAATAATAATAATAATAATAATGATAATAATAATAATATTAGCACTACTAATATTAGTAGTAGTAGTAGTATAAGTTGCATATAGTGTTTTTCATGTGTTCGGTTGCTGTTCGAGCGGGCTGTTGCTCACTCATCTGAATGCATACCAGTGGAGTGAGGTGTTTTTCTCAAAATGCCTGCAGCACTGAACTCGGGCCTCCATCAGAGATGTCAGATGTCCAACATGTGGCTTTTTTATGGAGCTATATATTTGTCAGTCCAGGCACAGGTTAAGTTGGGATTCTAGCTGATGCTAAAGTCAGAATCACCTTTAGTTTTCTTGCTTAAACATTATTATAATAGGAAAGATTCCTAGTCTGTAATAATTGTCCGTGGCTGATCAGTTGGTGGGATGTGCTTTTTAACTCAAATGTCAATTGTCTTTGTAGTCGGATTATTGTAAATTTGTAGAGGACAAACACACAGACACACACAGACACACACACACACAGACCTAATGTTTGATGTGTGTGGTAAGACTAGAGGTGACTCCATCTGTCTGGCACCTGAGGAAGCTTTCCCACAGCTGGTTGTTGGAATGCTCATCTTGTTTGCCTCTGTTATCCTAAGTTGCTAAGGAAATATTTATTGCATAAATTGTTGTTATCTGTAATGATGTTGGTCTCTGAAGATACTGATTCTTAGCCATGTTCATGAGTCAAGGTGTAGTGTGCAGCTC
>CAAE01014738.1:354965-373463 GCA_000180735.1 Tetraodon nigroviridis
ACACCCTTTTTTTACATGCATTTTGGTAAATATGCATCAGTAACTTTCAAGCACAACTGTATATGTTTCTAGTATTGTTTTACTTTTCTTATTTGTCATTTTTTCTGATTTATTTTTTTTTGTTCAGTTGGGGCAGAAGCAGAAAGAACTGGAACGACTACAGACAGAAAATAATGTTTTGAAAGAGCAGTTGGAAAATGCTCTGGGAAGGGAACAGAGTGCTCGAGAAGGCTATGTATTACAGGTACTGCACTTAACACCCACCTTTCAGGGCTAGTATGTAACTTTAATTAATTTTGCACAAAAACTAGCTAAAAGAATTTGAGAAGATTGTGTTTTGCAAGCTTATACACATATAGTGGTCTGTATACTGTGATTCACTAGATTTATTTAATAGTATTTGCACCATTTAGACAGAATTTTTGTTAAACAGCCTGGCACTTAAGATATGTGTGGCTCCTTTAACATAAAATTCCACTAACAGGTGTGGGTGCTTTTCTGAAACCGATATGCATGGTTGTGGTGTTTCTTAGCATGAGTTTTCACTAACTGTACGGGGTGTCACATCTCTTGGGAACATTGATTTGATCTGAAACCTTTAAGGTAAGAAAGGTGTTTAAAGGAGAAGTCCAGACCCTTCTTTTAGTTTCAGGGCTTTGTGTTATATTTAGGTATTAATAAACACTATACTACATTCCATTTTTGTACTCTTTCAGATGTTTTGGAGTTATTTGTCCCAAAACTGCTACTTTAACACAGTGGCTAAAAATACTGAATGTGGACAACACATTCATGCAGTACATGACACGCACAAGGTTTTCACATGAGTCAGCATAATGCCATCATCCAAAAGATAAAGGTCCCACTAAAGCTAGTAAAACACGTTGGTGTTTGCCTGTAGTGGATGCTGGAGTGAAAGCAGTAGGAACCGAGTCCCATAATGGAGACAAAAAGCTAGCAGCTAGTGGTAGATTTGCCGAAAGAGGACATTTAGCTTTATGCCCATGATTGACGTTTAACTTTAAATTCACTTGTAGATATATTTAAAGACCTTGTGTGACTTCATGAAACTGAAAAAAGGCAAAATCTTTTTACCAGAGGTTTTTTAAAAATGTGTTGCATTGTGACTTCCCATTAAAAATTCAGTGAGAACTGGGTATCATAAAATAAAATAAAAAATAACAATAATAATAAAAAAATATATATGGGTCTGGAATTCTCCTTTAAGAGGCTTTGCGCTGTGCTTTTTCCTCTCACAGTATTTGTGTTTGTGTGTCTTTTCTGCATGCTGTTTGGTGTTTTTAAACAAAGTAATTTCTGTTGGGCAAAGCATATCTGAAAATTACCTCATGTTTACGTCAGATTTATCAATTCGATTTTCTTGACATATTCTGTCTTAAATTGTTCAGTTTGTGGGGTTTTTTACCCTTTTGCCTTTAGAATCACCTGTGAAAAAGCACAGTGGAAGCTTAACACAGGAAACAATTAGCAAAATGCTGGTTTGAAATGGAAAAGGTTTCCTTTAACCCCGAGATGTGGCTCTCTGTATGCAGTCATTCAGTAAGGCGATGTCATTAATGAAACTCTCATTAATCTTTTTCAAGAGTGCAACTCCTCATCCCTCCTCATCGCACAGAGTGCCATGGCAACACTTGCATGCCCTTAATCAAGATTTGCAGAGTGAGCTGGAGGCCCAAAAGCGCAAACAGGATGTTGCTCAGCAGCAGATTCGGACACTTAAAAGGAGCTACACTGAAGCCCAAGACGCCGTAGACCGCCACGAGACTGATATTCAGGCTCTGCAGGTTAAGTTGGCATCTGCAATGGCTGAAATTTTGGCCAGTGAAGAGGCTGTGACCAGGATGCGCAACGAGCTCAAGCTGGAACAAGAACGTTCAAAAGAACAAGAGGAAGAACATAGCCGTAGCGAGACCACTCTACGAGCTCAGCTAAAGGAGAGTGAAGATAGACTGCGTGAAGTGGAGGCCAGTCTCCTGGAGCGGAACCAGGCTCTTAGACACCTGGAACGCCAACAAGCTTTACAGCGAGACCACATGAGGGAAATACAGAGACTGCAGGAGAGGCTGCAGGAAGTTACTGCTCGCCTTAATGCTACTGAGGAAGGTCAGGTACTTAAAGAGGAGCGCCTGAGGAGCCAACGACAGACCCTGCAAGAGAGTCACGAGAAGGAAAAACAGAATCTATGTAAACGATTGGCTGAAGCAGAAAATGCACAAAAAGAGCTGCAAAACAGAGTGGTGGAAGCTGAAGAGCAGGTAGAGGCCTTGTTACGAGGCAAGCAGGGTTCAGCCGGGAAAGAATGCTGGGAGGAAATGCAGAAGTTGCAAGGGGAGCTGGCCCAGAAGACAGATATGGTTGAGTCTCTGAGGGAGAATGTGCGTAGGCTGGAGGAAGAGAAAGGTCATCTCACTTGTCGGTGTCAGGAACTACTTAACCAGATTGTAGAAGCAGACCGTGAGGTAAATAAGTTCCGTAATCGTTTGGAAACTGAGGAGGCTGATTACAACACCCTGGAACATTCCTACACAAGAGCCACTCAGGAGTTTCAGAAAATCAGCCTTTTTCTGAGAGAAAAAGAAGATGAGATCAGACAAACTAAGGAGATGTATGAGAGACTGGTAGAGCGCAAAGAAGAGGATCTGAAAGAGGCGCTTTAAGAACTGGCTGTGCTAGGCAACAGTCTAGAGAAAACTGAACAGAAGCTGCAAGGAAAGGAGGAGCTTCTTTGCCAAATGAGTCAGAACCTCTTAGATAGAGTTGAACCCTGTAGTGCTGAAAAGGATCTGCAGGTCAAGCTTGCAGCTGCTGAGGATCGCATAGCAGAGCTAGAGCAACATCTCAATGCCCTGCAGTTGGACTATGCTGATTTCCGCTTTGACAGGCATCAAATCCCAGAACACAGCATTCAGGGAAGGGACAATAATTCACCAGATGATAAGGAGTCTCCTTCCAGGAGGCCACGGATACGGTTTTCCACTATTCAGTGTCAAAAATATATGAACTTAGAAAACATGCACACTGATGACTTGAGAAGCACTGTTGCAGAGACAAAACAAAACATGAATCCGTGTTTAGGTGAAGGTGTTGCGCTAGCCGGGGGAAACACACTTCCTCCCAGCAGTGACCCGGAGAAGTTCATCTCTATCATTCATGCTCTGGAGTCTAAACTGCTGGCCACAGAGGAGAAATTAAGGACCCTCACACAGAATCTAGAAGTGCAACGCTTCCGTCCAAATGGAACAGATATCCACAACTGATCTAAAGGCGAGAGAAACCAAACCTAATCCTGATAAAGGCTATGTTTGTAGCAGTGGGCTAGTGGGGAGCTCAGTCGGCAAGCACTATGCTAAGGCTCTTCAATGTGTGGAAAACAGTCGAGAAAAAGTCCAGATTATTCTTGGTGGGTCATGTGATTCTACTGACTCACAACTGCAGTCTTTGTCAGCGGTAGAGAGTGATTTGTTGATTGCATCACAGCACATCAGACAGGGTCAGAAGACACTGGGGGAGCTGTCCCCAGCTGGTCCCGGTGAAACCACAGAGGCCCCGGATAAGGAAGCAGTGCACCTCCTTGCCAAAACCTTATCTTTTGAGGCTATAGTGTTGAATAAGATGGCCTTGTTATTGCAGACCTCAAAGTCGAACCTTCTGCAAGGTCTTGCAGAAATATGGGAAGAAATACATACAATTGCAAAGAGCGACAAAGACTGCTTGGCTTTAGTTTATGCTGACGTCCTGACCAGGAAGTTATTGTTGGAGACTTCTCTCTGTGGAGAAGTGGAGGGTGCTGGGACAGGCCTTGCTACATCCAGAGAGGGCAGTGCTTTGGTAGCTACAGACGTTGACTCTGCTGTTATTTCTGCCACCTTCATCAAAGCAGAGTTGGCTTACTCGATTCAAAGCCTTAAATATTCCTACCAAGAGAAGTACAGGGCACTGCAGAGGGAGTTAACGGAAGCCCGGAAAGATTTGCATCAAAGGGAAGTAGCTCTGAAGATGATCATTGAAGCCTCCAAAAGACCTGATTTGAAAAATGTAATAAAGGAAGTCAAACATAATTTTGGCTTTGGTAAACAAAAGTTAGCGGACATTCACCCCCCTGAACTCGCTCCCTACATGGAGCAGATCGAAAAGATGGAGGCCAGAGACTTGGCAGAGGAGGTTGTAGACAGGCACTTGTCTGGTGAAACATCGCCTTTTGCTCTGGACTCTAGTGAGTCCCTTCAGGACGCACACGGGATGCTGGCCAATGAGCTTCAGAGGCAGGCAAAAGTTCTACACCAGTTTGCCGAAGACATGGAACGTGTGGGGAACCATCCTAAACTGGCTGAAATGGTCTCTGCTCTTCTGGGACAACAAACTTCATACAACGACACAAGCACCTCTCTTTGTATGCAAGACGCTCTGATCCAGGCCCAGGTGGCTTACGTGGCGTGCAGGTTGCGGGTCATGCACGAACAAGAGCTGAACTGGTGTAAAAAGACCGGCGAGGGCATGAACGCTCTCGTCCAACAGCATGCCCACAGCGTCAGCTCAATTCAGGAGAAATACGAAGCATCTGTGCAGGAAGAGCGGCTGAAGTTCAAACAAAGTGTGGACACCCTCCAGAAAGAGAACGAAACACTGAAAGATGAGATCAACAAGCATCTGAACCAGGGTCAGGAGCAACTGGCGCTTCTGGAGGAGCGTTTCCAGAAAGCGTCCCAAGAGCTGAAGCTGGAGCACGAGCAAGAGCTAAGACTAGCAGAGAAAAGGCGCGCCTCAACGGAGCTGACCCTCATGGAGACAACAGCTGACAGTCAGAGGAAACTGGAGGTCCTGATGGTGGACATGGATGCCATGGAAGAGCGGCACGAGAGTCATGTGAGGAATCTGGAGGAGCAGTTCGAACAGAGGATCTGTGAGCTCCAGCGGCTCCACAAAGAGGAGCTGGAAAAGCTACATTCTCAGTATATAGAAAACATTCAACTTGTCCGGGGGTACCAGCAGGACAAGAGACATTCCGGAGGTTCTCCTTCATCTCCTTCTGATGAGGCTGACTCTCCAATGGAAGCAGAAGAGCAACGAAAGGAGAAGACCTCACAGCAGCTGTCAGAGGTGGATTCTATGGTGGTCCTGAAAGATCGCATCCAGGAGCTGGAGACTCAGATGAACTCAATGAAGGATGAACTGGAGAACAAGCATCTAGAAGGAGATGTGGCCAGCCTGAGAGAGAAATACCAGAGAGACTTTGAAAGTCTTAAGGTTTTTGCTCTTTCGTTTTCCATTAGTGGACTCACGATTGTGGAGTCAGACAGTAACAAGGGGAGATACAGAAATAGTCGGTCAGACTACTAATATGCACAGAGGAGTTAGTGTTGGGAAATGGCCTGGTTCCTTTACAGTCCCAGAGTTGGGCTGACACCAGCTTGATTTCTTCTTGACTAGAAATGTGCCTGTTGCTGTCAGTTTCAGCACCTGTGGACATGCCATTTCCCACGTTCAGTCCTAAATACTGCACTTTGTTAGTAACCCCTCTTACTAATATCTTGGCTTTAAACTTTACAAATTTGCATGCCTTTTGGACACTAAACTTGCACGACACACTGTATAGTGTAGTTAGCTGTTGCTAGATACTTTACTCTTTTTAGAATCTGAAAATGAAACTTGCTGTTGTGATGGATCACGGACTCTTCCTCTTTTTTTGTTTTTGAACTCTTGTAGGCCACATGCGAACGAGGCTTTGCTGCAATGGAAGAAACGCATCAGAAAGTAATCCAAGACCTCCAGAGACAACACCAGAGGGAGATTTCCAAGCTCATGGAGGAGCGAGAGAGGCTGTTGGCTGAGGAGACTGCTGCCACCATTGCTGGTAAAATGAGCTGCTTAGAAATGCTCCACTTAAATCAGCGTTTAGTAGCTGTGAAATGTGGGTGACATGTCTTTAATGCAGCTATTGAGGCTATGAAGAATGCACACAAGGAGGAAATGGAGAAGACCCATCGTTCCCAACTGACCGGACTGAACTCTGATATCGACGAGCTTCGCTTACAATACGAGTATGTTTTTGTGGTAATACTCAGCTAAATCCATCAGGTGATGCAGGAGGAACACCTGTGCTGCTGTAATGCAGTTGCGTTTGCAGAACATGAGTGTTTTGCGTTTGTGGTGATGTAGGGAGGAGCTGCAGTCCATCCAGAGGGAGCTGGAGGTGCTGTCAGAGCAGTACTCTCAGAAGTGTCTGGAGAACGCTCACCTGGCCCAGGCACTTGAGGCTGAGCGCCAGGCCCTCAGGCAGTGTCAGAGAGAAAACCAGGAGCTGAACGCCCACAACCAGGTCTGAAAGAGCACGCACACACACATGCACAGAGGTGTGAAAGGTCGTTTCTGTCCGTATGCTAAAGCTTTTGTTTCCGACAGGAGTTAAATAACCGGCTGACTGCAGAAATCAACCGGATGCGCTCCTGTTTCAGTGGGGAAACGGCGCTGTCGCCACTGACCCAGGGCAAAGACGTGTATGAACTGGAGGTGGGTTTGAAACCTTTACAGAGATGCTCTCCAACTCTAAAGGGTTCTTGTAAATCAAAATTTTCCGCCTCGTCTTGCAGGTGTTGCTTCGCATTAAGGAGTCCGAGATTCAGTATCTCAAACAGGAAATCCACTCTTTAAAAGACGAACTGCATTCTGCTCTACGGGTACGCTCGCGTCGTCTCTCTGTGCGGGAGGCACATGAGTGAAGAAGGCTGAGATTTGATTTTAATCTATATGTACAGGACAAGAAATATGCCACAGACAAATATAAAGACATCTATACGGAGCTCAGCATCGTGAAAGCCAAGGCTGACTGTGACATCAGCAAACTGAAGGAGAAGCTGCTCATCGCCACAGAAGCTTTGGGCGAAAAGACGTTGGATCAAACGGTCACGTCGGGATATGGTAATTAACGGCAAAAGCACGCTGAGCGCAGTGGTTCCTCTGATGCTGCATCAACAAAAACATCTCCCCGTTGTATTTCCAGATATCATGAAGTCAAAGAGTAATCCAGATTTCATGAAGAAGCAGTCCAAGCAGTCGCGAGGTGTAAGGTCAAAGGTGAGTGTAGCAGCGCTTCGTTCCAAACCGCATTCTGACTCCGCCATGTGTTTAAGTTCATGTTGCTGTCAAGCCTCATCTCTGTTGAGCTGCTTCCTTCTTCAGCGCCGTGCTCCTCCGTCTGTCCGTCAGATGGTTTTAGCTCTGTGCTGGAGGGTTGTCATGTGTCTGTCTTGTCCGTCAGTCTGTCACTGAACAGGTCTCATGGGATAGCTGACACCGCGGTGGTGGGGATGAGTCTCCCCCAGCCCTGCCCACAGACGTGCTGTAGGTATAGCATGATGTAGAACAGCATGGCCGCACTCCCCTGCATGACACCCACTGAAGCCGTCATCACACAAGCTGATTGGATTGAATATGACGGGCGCCCGCAGTCTAACCCTACAACCGAAAGATTTGGGGGTTTTATAAGGAAACTACCGAGGTTACTCACCATTTTCTGCCTGCTCATATTTAATAGCATAATAACATTAATGCGTGTACTTCTTCACACGTGCAGCTTTTAAACCGGCAGCAGTATCTGAGCCTATGTCAGGTCATAGACTAACAACCTCATGTAACATCACTGAAGTTCATCAGACATTTTGTGTGTTTCTTTGTGCACGTGTGTGGCATGACCATATTCCATCACAACCTCATCCTACATTTAACCTGTTAAAACCAGATGTACAGTGCTGGGAACAAAGTACCCCCCTTCTGATTTCTTATTTTTTTGCACATTTGTCACACTAACAAAGACAAAAAAACCCGCGTAAGTGCAAAATGCAGTTGCTAAATGAGAAGAAAGGTTTCCAGCTATTGCACCTGAGGGCGGCACAAACACAAGCAGTTGTTAGGTTCAGGGGTTTGGATTTGATATATTTAAATCAATCAAATGATCATTCAGAAATGGATTTCTGACTTTACTTGGGTTTTCTGTGTCACATGTTGTGTGATAAATGTGTAAAACCCCTCATCTTTAAGGTTTAACCACATCTTCACAGCTGTGTTGGAGGGATTGTGGGTCTAAAGGTTAGATTCTCCTCTCAACCAGACGCTGATGCGTCCGCTGGGTTTTGGAGTCCTCGTTTTGATTAAACTCTAAACAAGTTGTACGTCTTCTCTTCCACAGAGCCTGAAGGAGGGATTAACAGTGCAGGAGCGCATGAAACTATTTGAGGCAAAGGATTCCAAAAAGATCTGACCCTGAAGAACCTGCGTGTTTCTCCTCCCTGGGCGTCGCTCGGTGCCCAGGTGGCTGCAGCGACGCTACACTCAGACTGAAGCTGAAAACCCATCAGGCTTCCTGTCAAACCTGTGCCAGCTGCTTTCAGGCTGCGGATTGTTTTAAAAGAAACGTTTTATTTAATACAACCTGTGTAAGGATCATTATAAAGTACATAGTTATGTTATCTGCCCATAGTGGAGGTGTGGCATATAAGCTGAAAATGGTACGTGGCAGCATTTTTATTCAATGCCAAAACAGACAGCAATACGCAGTATGATTAATATATATATTTCCCAATATGAGTTGAACTATCTGCTGTATTTTATTATTGTTACAGTTTCTGTATTAATTTGTACCGGTAATGTGTTTAATGTTGCACCAGTCATGTTGTACAGAACTACTAGACACATATATATATGAATATATAGATTATTATGTATAATTAGGGGCATCTGCTGTACGATGACTGTGGTTTGATAGTGGAAATCAATGTGATGCTTAATTTGCTTGTGTATAAGAGTTTTATAAAATAAATTGTCTGAGTGGGGGGATTGCACTTATGACTACTTGAGGAACCTCCTTTTTTTTTTCTTACTCAACTTAAATTGGTTCAGTCAACTATTGAAGTTCAACCAAACATCCCGGCTTTTATCAATATTGAGTGAACATTTGTGACTTTGTTAGTGATCCTGAAGTGTTTGTTGTTTTTTTAATTCTCCCAATCTAAACTCTGTTTGCTCATTTTGACCTGGTGTGAGAATCATCATCTCAGTATCTAGAACGTTGCATGCCATGAATTGCAGAACGTTTCCTCATTTTCTGCTTTAGTGGGAACTCTGGACAGTGCGGTAATAAGCTTTGCTCTGCAGTTTGGGTGATGGAAGGTTCTACTGTAAAGGGCGGTCTGGAAGCGCTCGGCCCCGGTCCCCGGTCCCCGACCTCTCACTGATCCCAGTCGTGCCTCGACTGGGTGAAGAATGTTTAACAGTCATGAAACCTGTGCAGCTATGGATACACACTGTATAGTATTCAAACCACGCCTTGTGTACATATATATGCCATATGGAAATTTTCTGTGTTTTATTTGAAACTTGTACTTTGCTCACTAGCTCTATTAAAATATATGATTTTTTCTTTTATTTTCATTTGAATGTATAACGTCAAATAAATGAAGTGTTTGGAAATGCTGGCATACTTTAACTTGTATTCTTGCCCTTTTGTCTCTTAGAAGTTCATTGTTTGCCCGCGTTTAGACAGTTTTAACGTTGTGAACGTTAACATGACCAAGCTTTAAGGCGCGTCCCTGTATGTGTTGTGTCCACGCGGGGGCGCTGTTGGCCGTGTTTTTCTGATTCGTGCGTCACGTTGGACGCAGTTTGCTCTGGATCCACGCGTCCCTTCCCGGTCCAGGCCTCGACGTGTCTGAACCCCGCAGAAGGAACCTGTGCTGCGGCCTCCTGGTCGTGGCAGCTAACCTTTGCTGCAGAAGAGGCCGTCCTGGGGCGACGGCAGGCCTGTCCCTGAGCCTTTGACCTTATGAAAGTACAGGTGACCTCGCTGGTGGTGCTCTGCGACCTTTAGAACAGCCAGGCGCCAAAGAAAGGTGCTTCTGTCGCCCTTAATAAAGACGAGTGACGCGCTTGCGCCAGACTATCCTAAAATCATTATCAAAACGATTAGAATCAAAGTTTATTTTGTTGGAATTCGCCAGCAGACTTGTTTAGTGTGTAAAAGTAGTTACTTTCATAAAGGTAGTTATCAATTGATTTATTGAAATAAAGAACATGTATAATGCAATTTATCATTAGGTGTGGTCTAACATGACGTCATATAAAAGCAATTTTATTTACATACATGATTTGTAATATTTACAGATATAGATAAAAGATTGTAAATGTGATCAGTGCCCAATGTTACAGTTTAATCTGAATTTTCCTGCAACAATCATCATCTGAGTGCATTTTCAGAGACCTTTTTAGACTTTTACAGGGTGCAAAATGTATTTTGGTGCGGTCAGACACGCGTTTCTGTTCGCTCACATGGGTTAATTCTCCGGCGCCGTTAAAGGGCTGGGGGGCCCCTGAGCCTCCAGCCGCTGCACGGACGGGGGTCTTTTGGTGCTTTTGGCGGAGGGCGGGAGGTCGGTGAACACCACGGAGCGTCCGTCTGGGCAGAGCAGCACGCTGGAGTCCGCCTCGCACTTGGTGGTCCGGTTGGGCCACAGAGCAGAGCTGCTCCGGACGCTCAGACCTCCGGGGGACAGAAGCTCTGCGTGTCCCACCTGGCTCATCTTGATCAGCATGTCCAGCGACTGCTTGCGGCTCTCCAACGACGTCCTCATCGCCTTTCGCTGCTTCTCCTCCTCCCTTCTGTCCTCCAGTAATTCCTCCTCCCCCTCCCCCTCCTCCTCCCCCTCCTCCTCCTCCTCTTCTTTTTCTTCATCTGTCTCTGTGCTGTTGTATTTCAGGCCACCATCCTCCGTCCATCCGCGGTCCCCTCCCACATCTGAAGGGCACCTCTTCACCGACAGGTCCAGGGGGCTGTCGCTGTTGCGCCCCGTCCGCTCCAGCGCCTGGTGGATGTGGGAGAGCTCGCTGCGGATTTTGCTCAGGTGCTCCCACAGGTGCCTCTGGGCCGGCAGGTCTTCCTTCTCCAGGTGGGAGATTTTGCGTTCGCCGTCCTGGTACTCCTGCAGGGCCTTGGAGAGGTCAGTGAGGAGGGCGGCCACTGACTCCGAGGGCCCCTCGCCGACGGCCTCAGGAGCAGATTCTTGGCCGGCGGGCCCTCCGCAGGCAGACAGGGAGGATGCTTCACTGTTGGGGCTGGCCCCCAGGTCGCTGCACCACAGCTGGCCGGGCCGAGCCTGAAGTTGAGGCTCCTTCAGACTGAGAAAAGAAAGAAACGGCCATTAATTTGCTTTTAATGCGTTGAATAAATAAAACTCACCTTCTGCTGTATTCCTAATGGAAGCCTACATGATATACTGCCGGGAGAGGACCTTTACCTGTCGTGCTTGAGAAGCTTGTCTGCCGCCGTGTTGAAGGTGGAAACGTTCTGAATGTTCTTCAGAAGGTTCAGCGTTAAACTCACAGCCTGCTTCTTCTCCACAGGGGCCTCATGGACCCCCAGCGGGGCCCCTGTCCTCTTGAGGCTCCAGCCGCCTTTACCTTCCTTAGCCCCGGCTGGCACTGTAGTCTCCAGCCTGCAGCCTTGGTCGGGGGAGTCTCTGTGGGGCGACGCCCACCCGCCCGGGGACCCCGCAGCCGCTCCAGGACGCAAAGCAGGAACTTTCCACAAATTGCACCTTCGGCTGGAAGCCAGAGAGGGAATTCACTGGGAGGCTGTTTGGGGAGGCTTTCATTGCTTTGCCGGCGTCGCTCTGGCTGGAGGCTGGTCTGAACGGATGCTCGCACATGAAGGGGTAGTAGAGGCGCGGGGGCACCAGAGCCCTGTCAGGGTGGGGCCGGAGGCCGGGTGCAGCAGCTGAGCAGCCGATGCCAGGAAGGGAAACTGGCCCATCGGAGTCTGCGCAGCAACCCCGGTGGCGGCGGCGGGGATGCTTGAACTCATGTAGGAGAACAGGCCGGGGCTGAGGGGGTAGCCCACCCCCAGCATTGACAGGTTGAGTCCAGTTTGGTCCTGGTAGTCCATCAGGGTCTGCGGGGGAGGGTAGCAGGGAATGGAGCCGCCCACTCTGGGCTGCGCGCTCTCATTTTTGACCTTCCTGTGGCTGGAGGTCAGCAGCCGCCACTGCTCCGTCAGCGTGCTGGGCGCCGTCAGACACGTCTTGTAGTGTTTGAGCTGAGCTTCCACGTCGGCCGAGCGCGCTTGCAGCAGCTGCTCCTCCAGAGAGAGCACGTCAGCCACCAGCAGCTCCGACTCGGCTGCTTTGCTCTTCTTCCCCCCGCCCCCCGCGGCGACGCCGGAGCTCTCCTTCGTCAGCCCGGCGACCTCCGCTCCCTCTCCCCGACCTGCCTCGTCCTCATCCTCCACTCCCTGCTGCCCCTTCTCCTCTCTTTCCTCCTCCTCCGAGGCCCGTTGCAGCCTCGGTCTCTCCTCGCTCCCCGTCAGCTGCTCCGGGCCGACGTGGGCCTGCTGAAAGGGCCGGAGCTGCTCCGGATGCACCAGGTTGCCTTTTTTGTACGGCCAGTCCGACTCGATGAGCAGAGAGAGCGAGTTCTTGCACAGGCTGTACTTCATGTGGTTGTACAGGTGGGACTTCTCCATGCAGGTGAAGGGACACTGGAAACATTTGTAGTTGTAGGGTTTCCCCCAGGGCCGGGGGATGTAGTGAGGCTTCTTGGGCTTGCGCTCTTTGTGTTTGCTGACCGACGTCACCTTGCAGGTATCGTCCTTGGACATGATGGATCGATGGATCTGGAGCGTCAGACGGTCGATTTTAGTTCAAGGGAAGCGTTTGGCGCCAGGGCTCATTTCAGTGAGCGGGTGAAAATCTGCAGACACACAAGCAGAACAAAGAGAAGTGATGAACCAAAACAAAAGCTCGAGAAAAGTTGTCTGAATAAAGTGGAGTAGGCCCCAGAGGGAGAGGAACGCTCTTATTATGCACATATGTGTATCAGAGCAGAGCTGTTGTCTGCCTGAACTGACTGTTGCCAGTAACGTGACCGCAGGGGCTCCGGGGCCGCCCCCCCCCCCCTCTACCTGCCACTGCTCATTAGTTCCACCGCAGCATCGGCCGCCAGCAGGGTCCAGCCTGGCGCGCAAAAACGGGACCGACCGCGCACCTGTGCAGCGGGACCCTCGGTGGAGTTTGGGGGCCGGACCCTCGGAGGCCCGCTGGGGGCAGAAGGCATCGGAGCCCGAGTTCAGGGTTCGAGGCCTGGCTCCTAATGAGGGACCAGCATGGAGCCTGCAGGGCGTCATTAGCGCCCGATCGGGGATGTGGGTCAGAGCGCGGCGCCTAAGTGCAACGGCTCCTCTGCCCTCCATCCGATCTCTGAGAGAGTGAATGAACGACATGGAGGGAATAAATGACTAGAAAGGGTCTTTTCCTTTGAAAAATCTGCATTAAACGATGATGCTCGGCTCCTCTTTACTGCTCTGTAGCATTAGTTAATTAAATTTCTTCTTTTCTTTAATTCCCTCCAATCCATGCAAAACCCCTAAAATAAATGCTCTTTTCATCTACTAAATCACAGAAACTTGTGATCTTCTAGAACTCTGAGCCAGGCCGTCGGGGGAAGCTGCGGTGGAAGGAGATGTGAAGGAGAGGCGACTCCCCAGAAAGAGAAAACACTGCTTTCAGGCTTTTACTCTCTGGCTCCCCTCGGGGACCCTCACAGATGGAGTCTGCGACATTCAGGGTCCCAACCGAAGAACTTTTTCACCGTCTCACTTGACAGAGTTCTGAGGTGAAGCTCAGGGAAGCCAACGGGGCTGAGGGACGTCCGGCTGAACTGAGCGATGAGACGAGCTCATCTATCCGGAGAAAGCAGCAGCGCGACGGCTAATGTTCAAAGACGGACGCAGGGTAGCCGCGGTGGCCGTCCAGTCTGCCAACTGGACCCCCCACGAGCAGCCTTGCTCGGCGGCACCTCAGGCTCTGATCTGGGCTCGGCGCTCATAATGGAGCCTAACAGCTGCTGCTATGGCCCGATCAATAAAAATCAGTTTGATAGTAGAGTTCTCCCTCTCCTGGCCACTGTTATCCCCTCACCACTACGCACACTTTGCCCCCCCAGTTGGCCTATATTCAAACCCCGCGGCCTTGTTTTAAGCTTTTACGGCTGAAAACGAGCCGACGGCTTAAACATCTATTGTTGGGATTCAGGAGGTTTACCGGTAACTTACGAAATACAGCAAAGCCGCCACCGACAGCCAATCAGACGGCCCCATGCAGCAAATACGCTAACCTGGGTTTAAATTCATGCTGTTAAGGTCAATATTTTACCTATAGTCTGGTTGCCAAGGCGATGAGCTAGTTGGGGTTTTTTTTTTTCTGAAAAAGAGAAAGAGATCATAAATGATTTTACTTTTTACTGCAAAAAATTTCCAACAATAATGCAGATAATTAAACGCTTTTCTTTACAATAAAATGTGGTCAAATTTATTTTTAATATAAATTTATTATGCAACCAAAAATAAAAGCAGCAAAGAATAAACCTGTCAGAGAATTACATCTTTCTTTATCTAATTATTATTTTTGAGGAAATTATAGACCTTTTCAAAAATGGAGAGTTTATTCAGAGATAATTAAATCAATGTGCAGTTTTAGGACTAGATATTTTCCCAGTCCAAACGCACCAGTCTACAGCAGGCCTCTGTTCATCTAAAAGATAATCATTTCATCAACAAAGGGTACTTTTAACCAGCAGCCAGTTGAACACAAGAACCACAGAAATATTCATCGTTACCTGCAGAGCGTCCCGTCCCGTCCCGGCGAGAGTGTGTGTGTGCGTGTGTGTGTGTCTGAGAGACGGAGAGGGAGAGAGGGAGAGAGAGAGAGAGAGAGAGAGAGAGAGAGAGCGTGGATGAGTGTGGCGCTGCCGCTGCGCGTCCTGCTCCAAACAGGAGCGCAGGAGCCAGTGTGCACATATATATTGACTGGGAGCCCTGCCCGGAGGCGCTACAATACAGCAGCACCCCTCCCTCCTGCGACCACCCCACTCCTCCTCCTAAAAAAAAAAAATATTCTTCTCCTTCCATCGTCAAAGGCTCGAACCTGAAGCCAGGATGGAGCTGTGAAGTTGACACAGTGACCGCCACAAGTTCAGCTCATAAAGGAGAGAAAAATGTTCACCAGCACTTCCAAAGATGCGCTTGGTTCTTTCCCTCTGAGCAATCCCTCTTTTCGTTTCTTTCGGATGCTGTGATAAAAGTATGTTTTTTTACATTATGTTTTACTCTTTACAGACATGAACACCAACTAGTTCTGCGAAAGTTTTTTTTTTCATTTTAAATATTTATTTGCGACATTTAGATGGGTCATTGTCCATCGGTCATGTGACCTGACCATAACCATGATACTTTTTTCCCTGTGAGGGACCCAGTGCTGGTAGTATCCATCCTCCTCACCCCATCCGTCTGGGTGTGAGCACCACTGCAGGAGGCCCGGTGCTCCGGAACACCTGGAGTCTGCTGAAAGGTCCGCCAGAACCAGCTGGTCACCTGTTCCTCCTCCTGAACGGGCTGGTTTCGGACCCCACAGGTACGGGTGGGAGGTCACCGAGTCAGGAGGGCTGGAAACAGGGGGCCAGCACAAGGTCCTGAAGAGCCCTCTCCTCCTCCTCCTCCTCCTCTTCCTCAGGTGTTGGTCTCCAGCACACCTCTCATCACCACCTTGTCCTTCTGATGCCCCGCCCTCGTTCATCTGACGCCTCTACGAGCTGCCCAGTTCCTCTCCCTCCATTTCTGCCTCCATTAGCCGCTGGCAGGCTTTTGGGTCACTTCCAGGATCTTCATTTCCCTCCTCCGGCAGGGCGGGAAGCGTGCACGCGAACCCCCTTTGAGAAATGTCAGCGTCCGTGTGCCGGGGACGTCAGGGACCCTTCATGAGCCATCGGAGCCGCTGTCACGTCGGAGCGGCCAAATGGGAAGTGACAGGGCGCTCGGTAGAGCCTAACCATCTGTACCAAATGTGACAGCAGGGGGAAGAGAACGTCTGGAAAATCAGGAGGAAGGACAGGAGGGAGGAAGACGAGGAAGCAGCGTTCTCTGCTTCCTAAGCGAGGCCACATGGGAGACGCTGTCAGTTGTCTCCCAGAGACGCTTGGGAGCCGGTGTCGTGTTAGTCAAACCAGGGCCGACTTCTTCAGCGCCAAAACCTCCTTCAGCTCCTCTGGTGTGGGAACAGAAATGGGTTCTAGTTCTAGTCCCGCTCCGCCCACGTCTCCACCGCGTCTGCAGACCCACCTTTGGGTTTCCTGCCTGGTTCTGGAGAGCTTCGCCTGCTGAGACCTCACAGACGACGGGAGCCGGGACGGTTCCTCCCGCACATTTTCCATTTCATTAGCTGTTACCTCTTGTGGAACAAAGGCGCATCCACTCGAGAAGCCACACACATGCACACACACACACACACACACACACACACACACACACACACACACAGAACCTCACCCCAGCAGTACAAAGTCCCCCACACGTCCTCACAGACGGAAAACTCCAGTCAGGCCGGAGCTCAGTGATGTGGAGACGCGTCGGAGCCAGCGTGTGCAGGTCCTAGCAGACAGATTGAGCTTCAAAGGTCGCACCAACGCTCTCCTGCTCCCTTTTGAAAGCAGCATAAGCTAACGTTGGCGTGTGAGCGTGGAACTCGGCTGCGAGTGGAGAGTGGAGGCTCCTTCTGGAGCAGCATGTGGGGAGGCTGACAGGAGCACTCCATTACCGGAGAAAGGAAGAAAGAAACCTGAGGGCCCCAGCAACGCTGCTGACGGGGAGATCCAGCTGTGCAGGCACCTCTCACACACACACACACACACACACACACACACACACACACACACACGCAAACAAATTCATTGAAATGAAGGAGCGACACACACCCACCAGCCGGTAAGATGGAACAACGCAGAGACCAAAGACGGATGGAGACCTCTAATCCAGCTCTCTGCTGCCGGGGTTTTAGGCCTGAGGTGGAATAGCTAACAGCTCATCTCTTAGCCGGCGCTGCTGGGCACATTAACTAAACTCATATCGCTCTCAGCCACTATCAATTATTCACGCAGAACCCCCCCACCCCTCCGCTCTGCTCCTGGTTCCAGGGGAGAACTCCTCCTTGGCTGTTCTCAGCTTTAAACGCAGTCTTACACACAGCCTGGGTGCGAAGACTCGAAGCCTTCGATCGTCATCATCTTTGTGTTTTTACAGCTGCAGATTATCAGAATAATCTTGGTAATTTTCATTCCAACAGGCCCACGGCTGTCTGACACCGTTGTTGCACCGCTGGGTTTCATCTGCTCCCTGGATAACCCAACTCCTCCATGTTTTCAGGCTTTTTAGCTAAATTTATTCTCCTTCAAGCTTCTTTCAAACTGGTGGAGCTTCTGTGTTTTGCTCAAGGACACTTCAGCACGGGGGCTTCCTACACATTTTACATTTTCAGACTTTAAAAACTTCTCGTTGGAGGCCACCAAGCCCGTTCTGTTCTTTCTTTCATGTGAGAAGACTCCAGAAGTTTCGATGGACAGTCTCTGTTGTTGGATGACGGATGAGCTCATCTTCAAGGCTTCGGGCGTCATCAACGCACTCAGAAGACTGTCGGATTGAACCGACAGGACGGCGGCCTCAATCTCCCCACATCTCAAAGCAAACAGACAAGTGTCGTCGGCAAAATGGTTCCGTCAGAAAGGTCACCGGCGTCTGCGGAGCCATCAGACCCAGTTTCCGCATGCTTACGTCGAAATGGACAAGTGTCCTTTTCAGAGGTGAACTGCCCTCGCAGTATGTCAGGGAACGGAGCTGCGAGCGCACAATGAGACATTTTCAGCCGCACACTTAAATGAGCGCGCACAATTTATACACCAGAAGTGTGAGACGCAGGGCTGGCTGTGGTCCAGGGTGGAAACGCAGCTCTGACGGTGCGACGCCCTTGATGTCTGGAAAGGGCAGATGCGAAGGGATGAGTGCGTCCTTCACTGGGGAGGTCTTGGGTCGCCTCTGAGCCAAGAAGGTGTCATTTGTAAATTTTATACCATCGAGGCAGAAGCTCCGCCTCCAGTAATACTTCAGGCACGCACAGACCTGCAAGCGTTACCACTAGCATCTTTTAAATTAAAAATACCTAACTTTATTGATAATGTCTAATGATGGAAGAGGACAAAACTGCGGGAAGCTTGTGTGAGAATGCCTGAGCAAATACACAAAGGTGATAAAATCATTTGTGTTGCCTAAAATATGACACAGTTGTCAGCTGGAGACGCTGCTTGTTGAGGTGATCCACACTTTTTTACATTTGTCCAAAACTTTCTCTACTTAACAGAAGGAAGTGAAGCAGTTAAGGGTATTTTAAAGCGAGACCAGCGTTCTTCGCCCCTGATCAGCCTCAGCCCGCGGGAGCTGCGGCCCACCGGCACACAGGTCTGTGCTGTGGGTCACTGACAGGAAGCAGCTGGTGTCTGGGTCCCACGTTTCTTCACTTATCCTCTCTGCCCTCTGCCAACTGCCCCCCCCCCCCCCCCCCCCCCCCAAAAAAAAAAAAAAAAAAAAAAAAAAAAAAAAAAAAAAAAAAAAAAAAA
>CAAE01014738.1:375907-391296 GCA_000180735.1 Tetraodon nigroviridis
AGATGCTTGTGATTTGCATTTTATTGAGGGCTTGTGAAATTTGGGATTTTATTTACTAAATAGGCTTATTACACTATTACATCTTTTGAGATTTGACAATGACGTGAATAATCTCTATTAATGTAGCCAATGGTGTGTGTGTCCAGTGTGTCCATCCATGACTTCAACAACTTTCCAGAGCTGTTTTATGATCTGTAACACCTAAGTGGCCACAAAACTTAAATAAAACTGGCAATATAATGGACAAATGTCAACGTATTAACTAGTTTATGTACAACATGCACGTGTCAATATTTCGCATTTAATGCAGAACACCGGACAAACTGCACCATCTGCTTGATGAGGCAAAGAGTATTCAGGCTAAATGCTGAAGTACCTCAGTTGTTTTAGGTTTTAAAGCTAAACACAGAAGATAGATTGTGTTTTAACCATCATGGGAAGGTCGTCGTCGTCCTAAAAGGGTAAAAAAAATGTTGAAGTTTGCGCTTTTAGACTTCTGAGTTGTCAAATACACCAAGTATTTTCAGACATGTTTTATCGTCTCCCACACAGCCACAGGTTCATTTCATGAAAGGGTTTTTTTAAATTCTGTTGTTTTAGTTCCCCATCAGCACCGTTGTCCAGTTCTGGATTTTAGGGGGTGAATGAAAGACAGTCGGAGACAGATGGGCAGCATGTGTACGAGGTCTGCACAGCCAGCCAGGCTTCCCTTTGGGCAACAAAATTGTCCAGTGATGGACAGCTGTGCCCAGGGCGGGGCACAGAGGAAGTAAAACCACACACAGTGTTTATGGCCCCCCGGGGTCTGCAGACTCATTGACCTGAGCATCCCACAGCAGACCGACAGAGAGAAAGTTTCTCCCAAGGTCGAGCCACCATCCCTCACACTTTTCCCGAGCGCTCCAGGTCCACGTGCACGTGACGCAGCGCTTAGCAACGCCAGCGTCTGGGGTCTCAGCTCGGGGCCTTGTTGTGTTTCCATGTCCCCCTGGTGTCTGTGTGTCTATCTCCAGGCCCTCCAGGTCCCAACCACAGACCGAAAACGTGCACGTGAAGTTGTGAGATAAGAAAAATTAAAAATAATAACAATTTTAAAAGGAGTTTCACCTAGATCAAATGTGTGAACGCTCTCACTTAAATACTTCTTCATAGATGTTGTCAGGCTGCATAACATCTGTACACACGCACACACGCACACACACACACACACACACACACACACACACACACACACACACACAGACTTCTACTTCTATCCTAACCCTCAGACAGGCCTTTAGAGTTGTGAAGACCAGCCGATGTCCTCACTTCCCAAAAATGTCCTCTCTTAGTGAGTAGAATGAGTGTATTGGTACTCACTATGTGGCAAGTACAAGAACACACACGCACACACACACACACACACACACTCCATCCACCTCAGTCTCTAATCAAGGAGCAGGCAGGACTCTGGGTCGCCACGGTGACACTAACAAGAGGCGACAGCTCCTCAGCGCTCGGGGCAACGACCAGCTCGGCTGTCGAGACCACGGAGAGAGTCCGCCAGGCACGCACTGAGGCAAGGTTTACCGTTTGGGGAGGAGGAGGAGGAGGAGGAGGAGGAGGAGGAGGTTGCTTTATGGTTGGGGTTGGCACGATAAGTGGCTGGTGGGTGGATGCACGGGGAGTTAATGAGGGTGGCCGTGTCTATACTCCTCCACAGCGACTTCGTTTGGTCAGTCACTGTTTGCAGTGGACACATTCAGCTTTAGTTTCCTGAGTATGACACACACACACACACACACACACACACACACACCATCTGAGGCACACCCTCACCAAACCATCCAGCCCCGAGGCCTACTTGCAGAGTGCTGCCGCTTCTTCCCCCACCTCCTCTACTACTACTGCTCTACGCCCGCCCACCCACACACACACACATCACACACACACACACACACACACACATCATCTCCTTTGGAACGCAGATTAACTTCTGTCATCGAGATGAACCAAACAAGTCAGTCTCGGGGCAGCGAGGGGATGTGACAGGCTGGTAATGGACAGGACAAAGAGGAGATTTATGAAGTATTAGTAAACCTTAATAATTCACCAAAGCAGAGGCCCCGAGAGGCCCCCCTCCCTCACCCAGACCCCCAGCGTTCAGTCTCATCTCAAACCTTTGGGTCTCAAAGACAGGGTCGGTTAACCGCCCAGATTAGGAGGAATCAACACAAAACACTCACAATGTGACTTTTTTGTCTTTGATTTACGACCACCGAGTAGCCTGAGGAAGCCTGAAACAATGAAAAATGATAATATAACGTCCTGATGAAACTGGTTCATAAGTTGAGTTTTCAAATATTCTTGCAGTCAGCAGAATGATGAAAGATGTCTAAGTCAAAGGTGACTGTTTTATGTGTTGGTTTGATTTTCATATCTTCCAACTCCTTTAAAATGTATCTCTTTAATTTTCTTTCATTTAAATGTGAGAGGTAACAATTATTTGGTTCCGTATGGACTCCAGACATCTGAGAGGCACGTGTGCACCAGAGTCAGTGCATGTGGGAGATGTGCAGATGTTTGACTGGACAAACAAAAACAGTTGAGTCCTTGGGGAAGCTTTGGGCTTTTCACCTCCGCTTGGTCACTCAGGGGTCCGAGTGAGCCGGGTTCTTCCTCTGGGCTCCACCGAAGTCCGTCAGTCCGTCCAAACCTTGACGACAATCTTTCAAATTGCTGTTTGCTGTTGTGTTCTTGGCCTGAAAGTAAACTCAAAAGGCAAAAACAACAAATTAGGGAATGATGGTCGAAAAATAGGGAGTTTAGACAGATGCCCCGGGGGAAAACACACACACACACACACACACACACACAGGATGCTTCCACCTGCCTCCGCCGTGGGTCGGTTGTCAAGCAAACAGTGAGTGGTTAATTCTCTCTCTCATGGCCGTCTCCGTGGCGACTCAGTCCCGGCTGTGAGTGGCAGGCGCCGTCATTAGGCCCTTGGACGCCCCCACTGGCTGCTCTTTTTAGCCTCTTCATGCCGGGTAGTGGGAGGAAAGGGTGTCAGCACACAGGCCCAGTCCACTCCGCCGTGGCCTGGTGTGACAGCACCGCCGCCTGACCACCCCACCCCGGACCCCCTCCCTCCTGCCTGCATCGCCCGGAGAGACGTGGAGAGTGATGGGGACTGGCACCGCGGGGCCTTCTCTAGCTGGTGCCTTTGCTGGTGGTCTCCATTGCCTATTAGTGTCCTGCTACGGGCCTGTCAGACTGACAAAACAGGGGCCTGTCAAATTAAGTAGGGACTGAGTATCGGAGATATGTATTCAAACGCACCGAGAGGAGGTGGCGACGGGGGGGCTGAAGAGGAACAGGATGAGGAAACCACCGGTGCTAATGTCGATGCTAAGTGGGAGTGACAGGTGGAGAGCTGATCGTAGGGCGAGGATGGAGAGAGGGAGCAATAGTAACAGTGGATGGTAATGGTGGCGTGGTTGTCCTGAGGAGACTTGTTAAGGCCCGGTCCAGACAGGGCCAGACACCGACGGGCCAGGATCTGAACCCCGGTAAACCGCTCCAAGTTCGGCCAAAACAGCTGAGAGTTACAGCGCTCCTTCCCCCTAATGAGACTAGCAGTGTGTGTGTGTGTTCCAACCAAACATCTCAAACCACTCTGGTATTTACTTGAACACTAGCTTGCACCTCTGTTGGCTAACTTGTGCACCTGAGGCATCTTGCACAAATTTCCCTAAACTTTTCTTCTTTTTTTCCGTCTCTGAGACACAGCAGTTCTTCTCCCTCTGGGCCGGACGACAAAACAGTATTTTTCACTGCGCTTGTGTTTCTATGCAAACAAACGCAGGTAAACAGGTAAAACGTTCCGTTGATCTGCTGATCGTAGGCGGAGACTAACCCTGTTGACGTGTTCACCTGAGCCTCATCAATGACGACAACAACAGGTAACAACAACAGGTGAAATAAGGCTCCAGCCGCCAACATTTAGGAAGGTTTTGTGTTCAAACAGGTGAGCGATCCAGATCCAGCTTTAGCGGCAAGTGTGTGATGAGTCCCCGCATGAGTGCACATGTGTGCACGTCACATGAGTAGTGGCAGCAGAGCTTGTGTGTTTGGGAGAGACGGGCTGTGACGCTCCCTCTCATGTCACGCTGCGTTGCTGAGACTGAGAGGCTGATGCACAGTGGCAGCTCCCCCCTCGCAGCCACGGGCCTGCCCAGAGCCACTGCAGATGATAGTTTTAATTGCTTTCAATCTTTCAGGCTAGTCCCTGCCCAGTGGCACAGAGTGCACGGGCGTGCGTGTGTGTGTGTGTGTGTGTGTGTGTGTGTGAGAGTGAGCGCAGATGCAGATGCAGTCGTTGTCTGTGGATGCTGTACACATGTGGTGTGTGTTTGATGAATGTGTTTGCAAATTCTAAGAGGGAAATAAAGGGAAAATTGAGGCCTCGCAGTGATACATCTGAAAACAAGAAAAACATATGTTTATCAGACTGATGCTGTTTTCACACAGAGAAAGGGGTGGGTGATTAAACACCCCCCCACCACCACCACCACACACTCTGCCGAGGTTGTGTGTGTGTTTATAAATAATAAAGTTAGGGGTTTTCATGCAAAGACCTCAAAACATGCACTCACATCCTTAAAAGCATTTTGAACGCGGTGAACTACAAAACCAACCCGTGAATAATTCAGAGCAAACGTCAGGACGGCGAAAGAGAACAGGAAAAAACAGCCTGCAAATAAGACGACAGTCATTTATTCCATATGTGTGAATGCAATGTTTCCTCCGCTGCTCAGACACCTTCGGTCCAACGCCGACGATGAGGAGCAGCAGCGGGCTGTGGAGCCGCTGCCGCTGAGCAATCTTCATCCTGTCGGTCTGACGGCGGCGTTAGCCACGGTCGCTCCGTCACAGCCAACAGAAGAGAGAACTGATGCAGCCGGACGGAGGCCTGTGGAAATACTGGGTTCCTGTCCTCACGTCAGACGGCTGGCTGAGGATGGGTTTGATTTCACATTTTTATATTTTTAGACACTTTTGTAATTATGTGTGCACTAATTTTGCACATTTTCTGATGCATAAAACATACATTTTAAATTTTATTACAAATGATAAACCCTTACTTATACTCATTCTGATATTTAATATAACGCTGTGAATTTAGGTTAGATTTTTTATACATTTTGTTGCTTTTAAAATATTTATATAATTAACAATTGGCCACATTAAAACCCAAAGCTAAATTAAAAAGAGCTGTGATAGAGAGCAGGCGCACTGTTACTGTCTGAGACATTGAAAGCATCACCCAGCAGGACTCCTGGACGTCTAATTAATCCTGTTCATTGTTGCAGCCGGTTGAACACGTGAATGCAGGATGTTTGCGGTGACTTGTGTGCTGTAAACGTGCCTCTGTGCTCTTAAGTCAGGTCAATATTCATGTTTGATTACGGACAATGATCAATAATGGAGGCACAAGCTTGTCTTTTTGCTCCTCTGACACTCACAGGACCGGCCCATCGATCTGCTCACACACCTGCGTCGCTGCAGAATATTCAGCCCAGGAAACCGCAAAACCTCCTCCACTGGCCCCCTCAAAAATGCGCAAGCAGACACATGTATAACAACCCCCCCTCCCACCCGCAACGCTTTCCCTTTCAAATCCACACACACTCTTTACACACACTCACTGGCGCGCGCACACACATCTGGCCAGGGGCTAAATTAAGCAATAACATTCCCACAGAGGCTAATCTCCATCCATTTAGAGGGCAGTAATATTTAATCAGGAGGGCCTGGACCATCTCCCAGCGCCACACGCTGCTCAGACGCTCACAAGAGGGGCCAGGCCAGAGGCCACGGAGGGGAGGTTGGCCCCAAAGCCAGAGAGCGTTCGACTCTACTGCTCCTGCTGGTTTGTGCTACTGAGACGGCTGCTCAGGCGACCTAGCTGTCGTCTTCCTAGAGAACTCAGAGCCTAATCTGACATAAATGTCTTTACGGGTCATGTGATCCTTACTGCCTGGTAAATACCCATTTTTAAATGAACCAAAACATGAGGAATTTGAAAATTCCTGTTTGATCCCTTTTGTTTCTTTTTAGAAAACGTGATAGTCGGATCATTTATTACTGAGGTCAGAGTCTGCATAAAAATTCTGAATCGTGATGTCAAAACTCAGCAAAAAGTGCACTCCTGTAGCGAACGAGACAGTCCTGTGGGGTTTCAGGAGGGGTCCTGACAGCAGGGAGGCAGCGCCTTCAGAGGTGGATGGTGCAGCCTTGCTGCTCCTGCCTGGAGGTGTTTCACCGCTACGGGCTCGGAGCTCACAGCCGCACACGGCGGAGCGGTAAAGGTCAGAGCTCACACCGGCAGTGTGAAAAACTTGTGCTGAAAAGGCTATCGTCCGTCTGGTTTTAACAATTCAGGACTGGTGTGTGTGTGTGTATGTGTGTGTGTGTGTGTTCACAACTTCAAGAATTGTGCGACTTGCTTGGATTCTGCTTTCTGCTAAATTTACCATTTAAATGTCGATTGTTGAACACGTTTGCGGCCGTTCCAAGCCTGCTCCCTGATTCGCTCTGACTCTAATGGGACGGCCATGGTGAATTTTTCATGCAGCCCAGGGGGGAGGACAAAAGACCACACCGGCAAATTAAACCTCTGAGTGAGGGAAGGAGAGCGGCGTGACATCCAGGCAGCTGCTTCAGGTCAGATCTGTCAAAAAAGGTGGACAGAAGAGGAGTTTTGATCTGCAGGACGTCAGGGTGTCTGTTGGGGTTTTTAGATCTTAACTTTGATACCTGCCTCTCCTGCTTGGGTTTGTAGTGACCGTTGGAGGTATCAGTGAACAGAAATCACTTTGGTCCTCTGTGAATTGAAGCACATCAAAAAGAACATCTTGATCCTGATGAGGCTCCATCAGCTGCGCCATCAGAAAGCAGCCTGAATAACGCCCAAGTTCTCAAATTAATGGGCTGAAATTTCTGCAAGAAAGCTCTTAAAAAATTATCCATCTGTTCAATGAGCACATGCCACAGCTCACTCAGATAGCTCGTAGCACTGTCTTGCGTATGCAAATACGCTTTGCCTGGAAATCTATTTGGAGTTGCTTGAAGGAATCCAGAACGGCCCTCCTTCTGTCTCCCCTCACCGGCTCACGCGGGGGCTCCCTCTCGCCGTCTATCTCCTCTCGTGTGGAAAACATCTTCACCAGCTCCACACGCATGGGCACGCAGTCCACGGCGGCGCGCTGCAGAGCAAAGCACCATGGGCCAATATGCAGATCTCCGAGGCCGGCACTGACGGCCCCGTCTGCACGCAGCACGAGGACGCCTGCAACCGTGACAACACGTGCAATACAAGCACACGGAGGGAACAATCGTCCACGCTGTCGGGTGTCCTGGCCACTCACACTCCATCAGTTGTCGCCCTTCTTTGGCGCACGCTCACAGCAGCTACGTCCGGCTCAGAGGAATGATCTTCTCTAAAAAGATCCTATCGTTTCAACGGCTGAACGATCGGAATCACTCAATTGTTTTAGAAAGTATTACAATTTCTCTCGGGCAGAGATGAGGAAAGGACACGACAGGCTGTGTGCATGTGTGTGTGTGTGTGCGTGTGTGTGTGTGTGTGCGTGTGTGAACCAGAAGGCCAAGAAGCCGGGCTTGGGCAGATGGTCCACAAAGGTGTTACCACACAGTGAGTGGGCACTGCGATTGATGCATTGCAACATCCAAGAAGGTGGAACATTTGGCTGCTGACCCGCAGTCAGAACTCATCGGCGCTGCCTCCTCCTCCTCACGGAGCTGCTGCTCGAGAGGCGAGCGTTGACTCGGTCGGAATAAACACACACTCGCAACGCAGCACTTTCCCACCCTCAAGGGAGCCTGCATCAGCTGCACGCTGGAAACTTCTCCCTCGCCTCCACAAGGAGGTCAGGGTGGTCGCGGGGTGGGGAGAGCGGGCGAACGGAGACGCTGAAAGTCCGAGTTCCACTTGGATGGAGAAGATCTGACCTTGAGCCTCGTCTGAGGGCGCTTGTTAGTGAAGCAGCTCCATCTGAGTCACTGCAGGAAATGTGGAGGAATTCCTCCCAGCTCAGTCAGCTCAGGTTCCCCTGCAGCCCAGCGGGACCGTCTGCTTGGTCCTCCTCCGTGTGGGGACCCACCAGGTCCACAGTCAGCGCTCTTCCATCTCTGACGTTACCTAGTTCCAGTTCCTGCTGTCAGTTTGTTTCACATTTATTTTACTGTTTCCTAAAGAGGTTTTTTCACACTTAACATTCCCAATTAATTGCTTCACAAAAAAGAAATGGTCCTAAATGCTATTATTACTATTACTATTTATAATACTATATAGTATTTTCATACCATATATACTATTTATAATGACTATTTTATATTATTTTGAGACCAACAATAAATTACATTTGAATTTAAAACTACCAATAGAAATATTTCCAACTGTTGTTTTTTTAATTATTATTTCAGTTGTGAAAAATAAAACTAATAATATAGGAAGTTAATAATGTCTATATAGTAATTATTACTGTAATCACCTTAAAATATTGGACAACAAACATCGCGTCAGTTCAAATCTTTCTAAAGAATCAATTATGACTCTTTTGAAAAATGTCTGTAAAACAGGAGGTGATGAAGAAAAAGAAGGTGCAGAAGTACAAAGATAAAAATATTCTCTTTAATTACAAACATTATTAGCCATGCACATGGCCAAAAAAAAATGTTTTATTTCAGGCCCGAAAGCGCTCTTACATCAGTCAAACATGGAAAATTCATGAGTGAGTATACGCTAACCGAAGGCATCGCCACGGCGACGGGTTTTGAACTTGATATCAGTGCTGTTTGTCTCTGTGTGCAGCTGAAACGTTAAAGAAGACAAAGAGCCTGTTTTTATCAACGCTAAGACGAGACACACGTCAGCCGAGAAAATAACATTTAGAAAACTTTTCACATTTTAATCTGCATCAGTGTTGAAATTAAAATTGAAAGTGTTTATTGCCTAAATAGCATGGTCAACTGTAGCCCTTGTGAATGTAGATAAATGTAGATAAAGTTCATATTAATGAACATGAAACGCTTTGGCGTTAGTGTTTAACCTGCACTGGCAGCGAGCGCCGCCCCGTGGACACGCCTGGTACTACCTTCACTTGATCCCAGCGCTTTTCTGCCGCCTTCAGCAGCCTTGAGCGGACGAGGCGGCTGCAGCCAGAGTCACCGCGCAGGACTGGAGCAAACACACGCGCAGATGGGTCCAGATCTGCACCCTCTCTGCTTCTGACTCCACTGGGAGTCAGTCGTCGTCCACCACCATCACGTTCCCGTTGAGCTCGTACTGGATGCTGGCCCAGTCAAAGACGTTGCCCTTGGGGACCTTGTGACCGTAGTTCCAGGCCTGGATCATGCTCCTGGAGAGAACGTGGTCCCACATGTTCAGATCCGTCACCTCTCCTACAAAGCTCTGCGTGGCCTCCAACCCCCCCAGGTGCTTGTCCGGGTCCTGTCCCAGGAGGACGCTGCCTCTGGGACGGATGGTGTGCCCGGGTTTGTAGACCTGGTAGGTGCTGCGTTTGCCCTCGACCCAAAACGCTGCCAGGCCAGAGCCAGACTCCCAAGTCAGGCAGAGGCTGGTGCGGAAGGTGGTGAGAGGAGGCAGGTGAAAGAAGGCGCCGTCGCCGCTCAAGTAGAAGGAGATGCGTCCATCCTTCTCTCTCCACACGTTCAGCTCGTCATAGTCGGCGGTGCGGTAGGCGAAGAGGATGATCTGGCGTTCCTCGGGCAGCTCCGTGGCCACCCGCATGCACAGCGTGAAGGCCTTCAGGGCCATCTCCTTCTGAGGGATCAGGGCCACGAAGCTGAAGTCCGTCTCATAGGGAAAGATCAGGACTTTGCCTGCAAGACCCACTGGACAACAAGCAGAGGTAAACTGGAAACCAGCAGCTGGGCACATGTTCGACCAGTTCAGGACAAGAAGGTTTGAACGCATTTATTACAGCAATTTCTTGTGACACACTAAAAACCATCACCAGAGAGGCAAACGTCCACCTTTGGGTGCAGCACGCTGAGCGCCGGTGTCCCCACCCTGAAGGGGGACACCAGTGAGTCCCACCCTACCTTGTGTGGCTGCGGAGAGACCAGGGAACCAGCCAACGACCAGCAGAAGCACCTCAAACGCCACCGCGACCCTCTGCCAACACAGACACACTCATCCGTGGGGGCAGCGTGTGTGTGCGTGTGTGTGTGTGTGTGTGTGTGTCCCCCTCCCCCGGGGCAGGAGCGGAGCCTTCTTACCATCCTGCTGCTGGTGGCCTGTCGGTTCTGCTGCTGACCCGGGCCCGGTGGCCAATGCTCAGCTCCGGCTCCTCGTCCCTCCTGGTACCGACCAGGACGCCAGCTGAGGGGCGGCGCTGACAAAAGGCTCAGTGTGTGACGGCTGGCTGGCACTGAACGACACACACAAACACACACCTTCTCTTCTGTCTGTGACACACAAGTCTGAGTAGAGCAGCTCTCCCTCTGCTGTCACCAGGATTGATTTGGCCGCCCGGCATCTGTTTTGGATGAATTTAGGTCATAAAACAGCTCAATAATTGTCCTGATTCAGGCCTTAACTGGCTTTGATTCAAAGAGGAATAAGTAGAACAACAAGTAATTCCTTTCAATGGGCATTTTCCCCTGTCTAGTAAAAAAAAAAGGACAAACAAACTCAAGGTTCACGTTTTAATTGGGACGAACAAAAAGTAAATAACGTTATCAACATATCTACATTTCATACAGTTTCTTAGCTTCTAAGATTGTTTCTTTTTTTCAAAGAAAAAAAAATAGGAACCTTGGTTTTGGAGGAAATAAAATCTAAAGACACACAAGCCAGTTATTTACAGTCTGCCCCCCCGACGACAGGCGGATTTCATCACAGAAGCGGTCCGAACTGGGAACCGACAGCGGAGCAGCAGAGAGCAGCTGGGCTGAGGTACTGGTGGACAAGATGGCCGCCGCGCTTCCAGCAGAGTGGGTCTGAGGAGGAAACCGTCCTCCAGGACCCTGTACACGGGCACAGCTTGGACGCCAGTTCATGCGGTTCAGCCCCCACAAATAACAGCTGTGGGAGAAGGTAGATGAGGACAACAGCATTCTCCACCAGCGCAGAAGAGGAAAAATAAAGCATCACTTCATGCGTTATAACAGCGTCCATTATCACTGCAACAGCAACAAACCCAGCTCAGATCGCCTTTGACATTCACACACCTCGAAATGTTTAGTTTACATCCAGCATGGAAACTTTTCTCCTGGAAAAACTGCTTTTATCTCTTTTTCTTTGAATTCTATTTTCAGGTAAAGTCTATGAAAGCCTAACGTGACGGTGATGAGACACCTTTTGTCGCTCAGCCTAACACTAAGGACTCGCTAACGCATACATTCAGCCCAGTGGAACCATCTGTGGGGCGGCTGTTGACGCGGGGGGACTACAGCGACGTGGAAACGGGTGTCAAAGTCACGAGCAGAGCCGCCGACAGGACAGAAGACAACAACGTGCACGTGTGCAGTGATGACTTTGCATACAAAATCAGCAAAGTGGTTTTTTTTTTTGGTTTTTATAATTGAACACAAAGTATATAATGCAAATACCACTCACTCTAACGCTTAAGTAAATGCAGAGTGAAAGAGACTAAAAAATACTGGACTAAAACAACGTTGATACTTTAATGATTGTACTTTATGTGAGTTGGTGATATAAAACACTGGAGTGAAAGGCTGATGCTTTTCGGGGATTGTGGCACTCAGAGAAAGAGAGCAAACGAGGGCAGAGGAGCAGGACTCACCTCCAAATGGTTCCCTAACTTTAAACCAAGTGAGCAAAGGCCTGGCCATATCAAAGCACGGGGACTTAAAGGGAGCAGCTTGGATGTTGAGTCTCTGCAGTCTGAAGCCGGACATTTTACAGCAAAGATAAAAGTACGGAGGCGAGAGAGGCAACCTGTCAGCTACGGCTCCCGGCCAGTAGTCCACGCCACACAGGACATCAATCCAGATAAAGAAGGTCCTCTTGTTGTCTGCTGTCCAGGCTTTGGGTTGCTGTATTTGTGGGGGTGGGGGAGCGGGGTCCTCCTCAGTAGTCCTCCACCCAGCCGTTCTCCTGTATAAAGGCATCGATCACCTCCTTCATGGCCAGGTTGGGGATCAACTGGTCCTGGGTCAGAGGACTCCTGGTGACTGGGTCGAAATGGCCTACCCGCTGCAACGGAACCAGAACAGTGATGAACCACTGAGCCTGGTGTCATCGTGGCGGTTAGTCTTTATTTGATGCCACGAAGACAACAAAACCAGCAGCAGTCTTCCGGTTGGTCTGGGCAGGATTCGATACCTGGCCTGGCACCAAGTCCCTCCCAGAGCTACCCGGTCTATGGACATATGGCTGCTCAAACTGGGGGGGGTTATGACCAATTGGAGTTTACCTGCAGGTGCTCCTCGATGTCCTTGCGATCGTATGTGATACCGCTGGGTGTGATGCAGGGTTCCCTCATCAGCTCAAAGCTGATTTTCCCACACAGATAATCTGGAATCTCACGCTTCTGGAAAACCCAAAACAGCCTCAATTACACTGATGTCACCGGAAAAAATGCTATGCAAGTAACCTGAGGTTTATTTCTTTATAATTGTTTCATGTTTCCACTTTTTTCCTGCTCTTTTTACTCAAAAACATGTAAAACACATGTAAAAAAAACATGTAAAACACAGGCAGGGAAAATCACGACAGACAAAATTCATTTTAAAACTCACTTTTCTCTTCTCATCCACTTGCGAGAACAGTTCGTCCATGTCCTTCAAAAATTTCTCCTACAAATATTTAAAATAAGGGAGTCAAATATATCACTGGTATCTGCACTAATTAATCACCAAACAAACAGGGGAAGCTGGGAAACGTACGTGTCTGGAGGAAATCTTTGCAGCATCGCCCCCATTGTGATTGTCATCTTGTTTTTCTTTGTATTCCTCCAGTTCCCTGTGAAAGAAAAAGCGAAGTCCTGACTTCTGGACCAGCTCCGGACCGCTAACCCTGAGCTGGAGCCCCGCAGGTGCCTCACCGCTCCTTCTCAGCCAGGATGAGCTTGGTCAGGTAGGCGTGTAACTCGTTCTCCTGGTTGATGCGCTTCTCTTCGATACTATTCCAGCGTTTCTTCTTGGCGATGCGCAAGGCACTGGGGATGTCATCTCCGAAGTTCAGCCTCTGCTCTTTTGCCAGGTTATACGCTGCAAACCAAAGCAACAGCACAGCAGCTCCGTTGAACCCGTGGCTCTCGCACCAAGACACGCACAAGACAAAAAGACTTTAGGGCCCGACAGTGAATACAGCTGGCACTAAAGCACCGACATCAATGGCAACCAAGAAAGGAAACAGCATAAGAGGAAAGAAAACCACAAGAAAAACAGGTTCGGCTGGGTTTGGCAGGGACGCGCCGTCTTCTCTTCTGACCTTTTTGCAGATTGCCGATGGCCTCGTCGTAGTTCTCCAGCTCCAGGTGACACTGACCCAGGAAAAAGTGGGCCTTGACTGACTGGCTGTCCAGCTCCAGCGCATGCTTGCAGTCTGCCAGAGCCTTGTCGTGCTGCTGCAGCTTCACGTGGCATAAAGCCCTGTTGGTGTAGTACACTGCCACCGATGGGTTACGGTTCTGGGACACAAGACGGGACACTGTTTCATGACATGTTCGGTTGTACATTCTCAACGTTGCACATGTGTGACTGCCCCCCTGAGAGAAGCTTGGACAGCGGGTTTACTTACGATAGCTTTGCCGTAGCAGGTAGCAGCCTCCTGGTACTTGCGGCAGAGGAACAGCCGGTTTCCCTGCTCCTTGAGCTCCTGTGCGGTGGAACTCTTCTCCGGGCTGCCGGCCATCTTCTCCACCGGCTCCGCGGGGCCCGCCTCGCCCTGCTTCCCTATCGTGTTCCCCGTTTCTTCGGCTGGCTAACCGACAGGCTCGAAAATGCCCTGTCCCTCCGGCTCTGGACAGCGGATCGGGAACAAAGGTCCTCAACCCAAGTCAGCATTTACACAGTGTTTTCACTGCAATGCAGCAGAAAATCAGATGCTGCCCCGATACCATCGTCAAAAAGATTAGTCTAAATCGCTGACAATAATGTTGTTGCTCCACAGTCGATGAACTATTTGTGCCGGCGACAGACGGTCAAGAGAACAAAATACACCGGCGTGCTTTATTGGTAAACAGGCAATCAATCCGTGAAAATACAAGAGCAGTGAAATGTAGCGAAGACTACAAATTTTATTTATAACCACCGATTTAATACACTGTATAAGATGCTGTTTTTATTATGGCGCACAACACATAAACCGATAAGGATATTTAATCTAACAATAAAGCGATCCTTGAATTAGCAAGCTCGCTAACCTAGCGCAAACGTTTTCGAATTAAAATGTCTCCTAATACAAAGCAATACTTCGTCACATTACAATTTACCCTGATGCTGACTGGACAATATTAGGTACATCTTTTACTAGGCTGCTAAATATATTTTGTCTTTTTCTTTGAACTGTTAGTTAAATGTTTTCCGGCGAGCTCGCAAAACCGATATTTGCTAATGCTAAGTTAGCATGCTTGCTACACAGCTTATTCCTTGTTTGTTTTTTTTTACCAACTTCCGTCTGAGTTAGACTTTAATTTTCAAACAAATGGCTTCAGGTACTTACGTTGTTTAGGGAATCTTACATCCAAATGAACTAGATTTTTTATTGTTTAATATAAAATATTAATCGCCATCATTCCCTGTACCTGAGTGGACATGGCAATTTGTTGTTATACTGACGTCAGACACGTAAGCGACGACGGAAGCCGAGAGGACCTTATATGTCCCCCTTGGTACATTTTGCGTTGCGGTTTTCTGTCATTTATTTTATTGTGTAAAATTTTTTACATGCATTAAACATAATCTTACAGAATTTTTGAGGATTTATTCACAACAATATTTCCATCATTATATGAATAAAAATGATATTACGTAAATGCGTTTTATTATAATCAGAATCAGTTTTATCGGATATGTAATTCAAAACAACAACAAAAACAACAACAACATCCAGAAGTTCGGTGTATTTTTTACATTATTAACAACAGTAGGATATTTAGTATAAAAAATGTACGAAGCATTCTTTATTTAAAACAGTAGATGGCGCAGTTAGAACTATTGCTTCTACTATTAATAATACTAACGATACATTTTAAAATAAACACCTATCGTGACAAATCTAAATTCCATACTATAAATTAAACTTTTAACTTATATGGCACATTTACCTATTTTTAATTCTTTGCTTTTCCTCTGTTTTGCAAATTCGTTGCACCTGGGTGTAATGACAA
>CAAE01014738.1:392468-407157 GCA_000180735.1 Tetraodon nigroviridis
TGTTTACTGATTGTTATTAATGACCAGATTGAGGGTTTTTCTATTGTAACAAGACTTGTTTTAGTTGCATCTGATCACATTATCAACTGAAAAGAAGCCGCTCTGATGAAGCTCATGAAATTGATTGAGAATGACTGATCAGAGCGCGTTCCTGCTTAGAAAATCAATGAGGTTTTTCACAGTAATAGTCTTAATCAGCAGGGGCACCGAGAACTTATTTTCCCTCCCTGGAGCTTGATGTTTCATCCCCCGTTCACCCCTGAATGTCCCCTAAGGTCATGCTCTCCAAGGCTACCAAACCCCACCCAGTCTCAACCCCCACCCTCTACACAATCCAAGAGAGCTAAAGCAGACATAATGAGCTACAGGCTAATTGTGTGTGTGTGTGTGTGTGTGTTTTAAAGAGAGAGAAGGAGCAAGAGAGAGTCCTCAGGGCATGATAGAAACAATGCCTGTTATATTTGATTGACAGAACATTTTAGCATCTATAACCAGGTCATAATGATTCAGACAGCGACACCATTTTATCTTGCTTCATTTGCTGCCTGTTTATTGGTCTCCTTTCTCTCAGGAGATGTCCTAGAGCAGTACCTTTTATTTGAATTACATTGATTTCTGGCTTTTTTAAATGGGAAACTTGTAACGTAAAAGAAGTGGCTGCAGTATTATTCACTAGTATTAGGTAGAAGGACTGTTTTAATTTCACTCCATATGCTCAATTTTTCTTCCTGTTGACCTGAAACCATTTCTGAGGAGTATTTTCTGGGAGTTTCTGGTTGAGTCTGTGGAAAATAAATGTTCCCCACAGACACAACCCAATTCTTGGACCTCTCCAAGCCTTCCAGGACCTGCTGAGCAGAACCATCCACACAACATGATGTTGCCATCGCAGCAGTTGAAGATGGAGTGTTTGTGGAGATTTGCTCAGTCTGATGTCATCAGTTGTGTGTAGTAGTCGGTTGTGACAGTGCTTCACGAAGGCCGTTTGAGAGAACATGTATGAGCTTTAATAAACTAGTCATTATTAGGGCTGGAGTCACCCCTTCCTAAGATTATAATTATTCAACAGCCCCAGATCCAACAGCCATGTTGCACCTTTTGCAACAACCTAGTGATTTATCATCATGTAAGGTTGCTGAAAGGAGCTTGTGTCGATGCTAAAAGTGCGAAATTTGCAGTTCTCAAACTGGGCGGTCATTAGATCAGTGCGATGGGCTGGACAAATGACCAGCAACAAAACACTGGACCCTGGAGGAAGGGAGGGATTACCATTGTCCAGGGCTGGGGAGGTCAGAGGTCAGTTTTTGAGGACCACTGAATCGAAGACCATCAAATCTTCATCATGGTGTGATTTCTCATCGTTCCATCAAGGAAAGCTTTAGCTACAAATGCACTTCGTGCTCAGTAAAATCTTCCTGCATTGGTAATGGGTTTCTCCCAGCACAACCACCCAATAGAAACATTCACTCATTTTGAAATTATGCTGTTAAAACAGGGATGTAATCAAATAAGAACTCTAATTAGCAAACAAAATAAACCAAGAAAAAAAAAACCATTTTATTGTGCTATCTGTCCCAACTTAAAGATCTTTGGCTGCATTTTTTATATTAGGGTTGCACAAATATATTCCAAGACTGAAAATAAGCTCCAAAGCTAAGTTCTAAAGCTTTTTAGGAGTTATATGAAAATGAAAGCCTTTGTATTCAGATTTTGGGTTTTGGTTTGTAATTCTTCACTGCCTGTTAGCTCATGTGTAAAGTATGTCATCTCTGGGGCGTCAGCTTTGTTTTCCTACGCCTGCCGTCCAAATTTCCATCACAAATATCTCACCCTGACTGACCCCCGGCTTTCTGTCTGAAGAGGCCCTGATTAGCCTGCATACATGTGCAGATAGGCTCAAAATTCTTAAGTTGGAACTATGCATGAATGTGCATTTGTGTGTGCGCATAAAAGTGAGTCCTTATGCATATGCGTGCATGCGTGCATGCGTCGGCGCAGTCAAGGAGTATCCTCAACGCTCCAGCAAATTCTTTTCTTTGCTGCTGGCTCTGTCGCTGCTCTGCAGAATGACGGTTTGCTGCTGCCACCTCAGGGGACTCAGACTTTGTTTCCTCCTCCTCTCTGTTTTGTTTTGTTTCAGTCCTGATTCCATATAAGCAAAAAAAGCAATTGACACAGAGTTGTGGGATTAATATCGCTGTGTATAAATGTCGTGCATCCTGTTTGGCCACTCAGACACCGTTTGCTAAAAATGGTAAAAATAACAACGCTGGTCCTCGAGAATTAGTTCCAGATATAAACAGCTCCGTTCAAATGAATTTTCTAGAGCTGGTTGTTAATGGAGCCAGCCCAGACTTTGTTCCACCTGTCGTTTGCTTTCAAATCCACCTGTTATCATGTGGGACATCCAGACTCAGGCGGGAGCACACCCCGAGGGACAGGTGATATGATCCCCCTGAAGTGAGAGGTGAGGGGGGTTGGGCTGTCTTCAACAACAGTCCCAGCCAGTTTTGGCGGTCCCCTGAAGCGATTTCCGCCTCTCCTGCTCATAACAAAGAGCACCTCTTTTGCAAAAGATGCATTTATTTTAAAGGGAATATTTGCAAAAACACTATGTTGCTGGGAGGGCAAAGGGAAAGCAGGCTTGGTTCCAAAGAAATGAGATGAAACGGGGCCCCGAGACATGGGTGCAGGTCACCAGGAAGTCTGAATTGCGTTGATGAAAGATGCCAAGAGATAAAAGACCTTGAGGATTCGGATTTAGCGCTCAATTACAGGCCTTATTCAGAGGGTTTGATTGTGGGATGCACGCATCAATGTGAAGGTTCCTGGATTTTTTGTTAAAAGTGATCATCCATCGATTATGTGTTTGTCTAATACGTGACCTGATTTCTGCCTGAATGTGATTTTAAAACAAAAACAACAATGTCTGGATACCTTACAGCATCCCGCTTTAAAATGACAACACATATTTACCTTTGGCCTATGGAACCTAAAACAGTAGGTGAGTTCTACTCTAATCAGTTTTTTGAATCTCCATGGTAACGGCTGAAACGAACCATGTATGCTGACTATGATTTCTCAGATATGATGCGTAATGGAATACCCAGAAACAAACGCCTACCAGTCTGATTACTCCGCTGAGTGAGCAGGATGCTCGGAAGGCCTGAGGTACAAACAAGGAGTTTTTGTGTGCGGGAGGAGGCGATGGAGGGGGCGAGGATGGGGGGGTGAGACAGCGGAGGGGGTCAAAGTATTGGCATGTGTCTTTTGTGTGAGCAGACCATTGTGTGGCTTGGGTTTAAACTTTAAAGTCTCCGTGTGTGTCCGTGTGTGTCCGTGAGTGCGTGTTTGTGTGCAAGGCAGGCTAATTGTATTCTGCATAGCCAAGGATGAGCTGGCCTGGCCAGACTTAATTCACAGAGGAGGAGGAGAAGGAGGAAATCAAGTGCAGTCAGGCAGCTTTAACCTTAAATTAAACTTTACATCACAGTCTGGTATTGATCGCTTAACTTAAGAGCAAACTATTCAATCCAAAGACAAATTAGATTCTGGCAATTCACATTTACAGCAGATATTAATTCATCTGACTTTTTGCATCCATGCTTTAAAAAAAAATCTCACAATTTAATGGAATCTGGAATGTCAATTTATGTGTTAAGGACAAAATAAGCAAATAAAAATCTATGGAGTTACGAGTTTGTAAACCAATTAATGGAGATTTGGCTGTTCTCTCACAGTCAAAATGGTGGCAAATTTTGATCGATCAGATGGACACACAGCTGTGTCCACTAATGAACCACAGCTCCGACTGATAACTTTGATTGAAGGCTACTTCTCAAAGCATCAAACGTGTGAAAGGTCAATCGCAATCAGTCTTGGCCGCCAAAATTATTCAGCCGCCTTGACCGCCAAAATATCGCCCTTTTGTGCTCTGTCTCATTGTATCCAAATAGGGGTATTCAAATGTGGATGTGGTCGAGAGGGACAACATCTGTCTTTCCTGCGGACGTATGTAAAGCACCATACCTATTGTCGTTTTTTGGAGGGATCCTGCTTTTAGTTCAGTTTTCCCTCCAAATTGATTCAGCCAATTAGAAGCCGTGCGGGGGCTGGGGGAGCCGCAAACAAGACGGACAGCGGAGAACCTCTGTCTGACCCCCAGCTGGGCTCCAACAACACAGCCTATCCAAGCCTGGAGGCGTTACCATAGCACCGCTGGGCTGCTGATAACAAAACTCTAATCTGGATTTCAGAGAGTGGGACTAAGAAAGCATCTGTTAATTACAGCTAACGAGAGTCATAAATGTGGGGTGAAGGTAGCTGAACAAGGTGATTCCTCACATGCAAGATAATGCAAATAACAAGATCAAACACCGACTGAGATGCTTTTGTGGTGACTCCTGATGTTCCAGTTGCAATATGATTATTCTTATTACTGCCTGTTAACAAAGACAGCCTCACATGGTGGCTCCTGCAGCCAGAGGCCTGTCAGCCATGGAGCACGGCTGCAGCATCAACACTAGCATCTCGTGCATAGTTGGGTAATTAACAGGGCTCAACTGTTTAAAGCAGCCAAACTCAACTGTGAGTGACTGAAGAGTAAATACAATAGACAGAAGAGTCCGTTTTAGACACCTGCAACATCTTCCCTCCATTTTCCTATTGAGGAAATTCCTAAGTTTCCCAGGGAACCCAGCTGTCATGCAATGTTTCAAAAAGTATAATTAGGTTATATCCAAATTTGCGCGATGTCCGAAGTGGGTAATTGATGTGTGGAGCATCAAGAAGATTTAAATGAAGAGCTGATCAAAACTTAGGGTGTGCATTCAGTTGCAGAAATAAAAACATCTTTACGGAGAATAAAAAGAGAGAAATGGTGTGCTAGGTAGTGCCGTCCCGATACGACGACAGCGGTCGTTAAGCGCGCGCGATGAGATGTGTGACGGCGCAGGTAAGTGACCCAATACATGTTTGGAAAAGCATTAAGGAGCATTCTCAGGCTGCCTGTGTGCGTTTGCAGCTGTGTTTGCCGTCAACCCTCTCTGACACTGTTTATCTGCTACACAGCCCTCCTGTGCTCAGTTTCCCACTGGGCTTTACGCTAGCACAGCCACACCAACTGAGATGAGAGGCAGGCGGAGGAGGACTCCGCTGTCATACAAACAAACACCAGCGCAACCAGGATCCTGAGAAAGTGCAATGAGAGCGCAGGTGTCACTTTTCACATGTGGCCCTCATGGGGGCCAGAAGGGTAAATATCCTCATCATTTTATTTTTCACCCCCCCCGGCTTGGTTCTTCTGGGGCTCTTCACCTGGGCCGAGAGGTGGGAAAACGGTGCGTTGGGTGCTCTCGCTGAATCCTCACAACACATGGAGGCCCCTCAAACAGCCTCTTTACCAGAACTACCTGCAGCTGTCACCAGGTAAAACAATACAAATACGTGCACTGTTGTCATGGTTACAGCTCCAAAAACTCTGATGAACCAGCTACTCTTGTAAACTGGTTACTCTGTAATTATATGCAGAACAGGAATTACAGACATCACAGCAACCAAAACAACACGCGTTGAGTACGTGTGTTGTGCTTCAACCCATTTAAGGGTCGGCTGTGACAGCTTTTATTTCTAATTCTCATTTAGTGGTAACACGTAAACACAATCACATGTGCGGCCCTGTTATTCTCATCTGCTTGAACATCATTTCCCATGACAAACTAACCAGGCAAGAAAAAAACAAAACAAGCAATGCTGCGGTGGGAAGGGCATATTTTCTGCCACTCTGAATATAGGCTGATTATCAGAGCCTCCTGACAAGGTCTCAGATCTCATTACCAGCAGATAGATGAGGCCGCGCAGGAAAACAAACAGCAGCGATGTCAGATCGAGCGGATTAGCGACGAGGTGCCATGGGAAGCTGCCTAAAGCTCTGGGAACGAGGACATGTCAGCTTCTCAGTGTAGATCGGCTCTCTGGTGTTTTAGCTGAAAACAGCAATCTAATAAAATTAAATACAGCTCTTTTCACCTTTTTTTCCTTGATATTCAAATGTTTTAACAAAAATAGGTGGGTGTTCAATTTAATATGTAGGATACTCCTACAAATACAAACATAAAGAAAGCTTTAAAAAAAAAGGACTTAAGGCCTGAAATGGTGAGAAAAGCCAGAAACTAAAAAAAAAGCTAACAATGTCAAGGTCCTATAAATGCCAGTAACACCACACTGTCGCTACATTCACCCCGTGTAAGCATGCACAAAATAAATAGATACCATGCTCACACATGCTTGCAAACACAGTGCTGCTCTTTAAAGAAGCTCTCATTGGCGGTTCGGTGAAAAAAACGGAGAGCGGTAAAACTCGGGAAGTGTAAGGACAAAAGAGCAGTGTTTCATCTGAGTCAAAGTTTGCATTGTTCTCAGTGCGGAGAGAAAACAACCGGATCTGGTGGTTCTCAGACTTCCACAGACCCTAAAAACCTGAGTTAAACCCTGACTTTACACACAGGTGCATCATATTGGTTTGATTCAAAGAATGCCGAAAGCTGCACCTTAATCTGACGCTGAGCAAACAGCTGTAACACTTTTTTAATGTAGGTTGGGACTCTTTTATAGATCACTTAATGCTGGAAGTGACTTTGGTAATAATATGGCAGATTTAATTTCTAATCCTCAGTCTTTGGCTGTGTCTGGTTCAGGTCACAGCAGGGTCAGAACCTGGGGCAGTTTCCATCCAACATCCTCACCTCGGCACGCATCACACACATGGATACTGTGACTTGAGGGTTTTTTTTTTTTTTACTGATTTTTGCATTATTTATGTTAATTTGTAGTCCATTCTCCTGTTGCGGCACAATTTAAACTCCACCGCTTTGAACTGGGTTGTTGAAAACAAAACGCCGCAGACAATAAAGCAGCTGGATTTCTGCACATGTGCCTTTGTGCTGCTCGGAGGCCTTGTCATAACTGCATCGGACAGAACGAGACGCATTATTCACGCAGACGTACACCGAAGGTCGCTGGCTTGTGGATGTGGATGGGGGCCACTGGCACAAAAGAATATTTGATTTGGTTATAAATACCATATCGTGAAAGAGGAGCACAGCAGGGTAAAGGGCAAAGAGCATGAAAACCAGAGGAGGTGAAAAATCTTCATCATCTTCGCCATCAGATATGGTGTCTCGACCTCAGATCAGCATGGTTCTGCTGTCAGGGTGTTTAATATCTTCTGTTCAGCCTCTTTGGCTCAAGCCATAATGAATATGATACATTTGTGGAGGACTTTAGAGGTCTTAAAGAGGCCAAACAGTACTAATTGTGTATAGAAACAGAGGAATTAAAAATTCCACTTTGTCTCTTCTCAAAACTCTGAATTTTGGGTGTTTTCTTTTACCCTGCCTACAGTGAGAATAAGACTGAGACCAGAATGTTTGAAAATAAACAAAGTGAATCCAACGTGTTTCCACCCTGAGCTTTGGGATAATGAGTGTTTTTCTCTGGAACAATGGTGAAGTGAAACTGTTGCGGGCCCTGCGGGCCCGTGCGGGCCACTGGCCCCTCCCCCTCGGTGGTTTAAAGTTTCACCCTCTGCTCTCTGATTGGTCAGACAAGTTTGGCCGAGACCGATAAAGTTGGAGCTCCGCGACCCCCGGACGCACACCAGCAGCCCCAGAGGTGTCGGAGGTGTCCTCTTATTCCATCTTTCAGGATAAGAGGAATTATGGAGGTTATACTTAGACAGATTTTAGCCTAATTTGAGGGGTTTGGTTTATTACCGAGTCAGGACATCGCAAATCTATGGAACGTTTCTTTCATTGCTTTTTAAGACATTGCATCGTCTGTTTTTTTACGTCAAAACATGTCTATTAGGATTATTGCATTCTGGATTTTCATTTTTGCTATCTTTAATGTGGCGGTTTCGAACTACTCTGAAGACCAGTGCAGCTGGAGGGGGAGGTGAGTTACTGTGGTCCGGCGCATTTCCGAAGCCATTGAAATGAAAAAGATTTCTGGGGGAGGAAGTAAGAAAACGGCCATTGATGCAACAAGTTGGCTGTTTCATTTGCAGATTGCGCTTGTTGGGGCTTGTTGCTGCAGCACAGTTAAAGTGTTTGCGTGCTCCGCAGCGAGTGCACCCTGGGGGCTGTCTGCAGGACACATGGGGGCCCAGACGAACGGGAGACTGAAGGATTAACCTGCTAAAACACAGTTTCTTTGCATGCATCGACAACTCTTGATGTTAATTTAGATGCATCCAAAAGAATTTATGTTCAGGTTTTGGATCACAGATGCAACGTTGACCTTTATTTCCACAGCTGCCAGTAGGTGGCGCAAAACTGTCACCTCGCCTTTTATGTAATATTTATAGTTGTTCATTTTAATTCCGTTTTAATCTAATCAGTGCATCTAATCAAGTTCATTTTCTCTGTCTTGGCAGCGGGTTGTCTCAGCAGCAGGGCAGTGTGGAGCAGATCTCTCTGCACTGTTCTGAGGGCAGGCTGGACTGGCTGTATCCCAAAGGGGCCCTGCGCGTCAGCCTCTCCCCCCGCCTGCCCTCCGTGGCCATGGGGCCCGGCAGCAGCAGCTCTGGCCTCATCACGGCGTGCGTCAAGCCTTCGGAGGAGTTCCACGGAGCCCAGCTGTACCTGGAAAGAGACGGGGTTCTGGAGCTCCTGGTGGGGGACAGGCTGGGGTCCTCCGCGCCGCCGAGGGTCCGCTGCTTCAGCCGTCTCCCTGGGGAGAGGGTGGCTCTCTTCCTGCAGGCGACCCCCCACCAGGACATCAGCAGGAGGATCGCCTCGTTCCACTATGAGCTGAGGGGCGACTGGACGGCTCACCTGTCCCTGGACTCCCAGCCCATCAACGTGGAAGGTGAGGCCTGTTTCTACTCATCCTCTCAGACGACGTTCTTGGCCTGTTTAGAGATGGGAGTTTTTAAAAATGATAAACCAAAAGAAACTCCTCTTTTTAATTCATCGATCAACGCCGTTAGGGAGCGTCCCTAATTCATCTGAGGGCTGGTTGGACTTCCCACAGACGGGAGGTGGAAGTGGCCTAAGTCTCCCCAGAGGTGTGCTGGTTGGACTGGGAGGAGGAGCCTGGAACTAGTTTATGTGTGTGTCAGACCGGGAGGGGGGCACAAAAGCACAGTATGTGGGGCTTTCTCCACAGTCCACGGCCCTTTGAATGGCTGGAGCCTGAGTATTCTGGGATTACTGCTGTTGCCTAGGCGACAGGGAGGCCTCTGCCTAGCTGAGATGCTCTTCTCTTTTGTTGAGTTGCCTCGCTGTGGGGAGACATGTCTGTAGAGGAGAACCCCCTCCCCTGCATTTCTGCCACTCTCACTCCCACACGCACACACTGATTGAGTTTAGATGGGGTGGGGGGATGTGGTTGAGAGAGGAAGGAATCTCATTTATCAAGAGGTTTTCACTAAGGAGGAAAATGTGTGGGGTGGGCGAGGGGCCTCCAAAGAACCTCGAGCAGAACTTTAAAAAATGCCAGTACTCCTTTTATTTCGTTTTGGTTAGAGTTCTCCTTGGGAAGTGGGATTATTCTCACCTTAACAGGAACCTTTAAAGGCCCTGACTCACAGGCTTTGATGAGGTGTGACTGTAGACACCCTGAAAGGCTTCGGAGGGCGAACTTTCATTTGAGCTTTAGGTTGTCTGGGCTGGAACTGCCTTCATCTCAAAGCTCCGCTGGTCCTCCTCTGCCAACAGTAAAACCCAGCAGCTGTCTTTTAGAACGCAGTGGTTGGTGGTCTCCCAGCATTCACGTCTTCTGTTCATGTACATGTGATCTGGAGCGCAGGAAGTCTTTTGAAATCCACAGTAGTGGAGATATTAGCATTTAGGTGCTTTTGTGCAGTTTAATGTGTGTAGGGCCACCATCTGACTGTTTTTCCTCTTGGTCTCTCTTTACCTCTCCAGATGTCTGCAGACCCTGCAACAACACTGAGATTCTGATGGCCGTTTGCACCAGTGACTTTGGTAAGTTTTCACCACAGACATTGTTGTCAGTCAGAACCACGCAGTCCCCCAGATTCACAGAGAAAGCTGAAGGAAGCATTGTGGTGGAGCAGTGGACTAATCTGCAGGCCTCTGATTGAGCTGTAAGGGCACTGAGGAGAAGTCCAGCTGGCAACAAACGTTAGAGGGATTAGTGAGCAGGCCTGGGTCTTTGTAGGGATTCCACCATCTTTTAAAAAAATCCAACATAGCCACATTCAAACATAAGGAGCACAACATTCTGAACTCTTTTAAGAAGACAATAAACAGAACTCCAACTCAAATCAATGGTATTCATCCAAATTTCCTGTTGATCCACAGTGGTACGAGGAAACATCCGATCGGTGGCGGAGGACGAGAACCTTCGAGCGGCCGTGATCAAGGTCAGCGCCACCCGAGTGTTCCGTCAGAAGTACACCCTGTTCACCGGCAACAGTCGCGTGGCCACCAAGGGCGAAATTAGGACTCTGCTGCAGTGCGGCGTTAAACCCGGTCCCGGCAGCTTTCTCTTCACCGGCCGGGTCCACTTTGGGGAAGCCTGGCTGGGCTGCGCTCCTCGCTACAAGGACTTCAAGCAGGCCTATGTGACTGCCAAAGCAGCTCAGCAGATCCCCTGCGAGCTGCCTGTGGACTGAGCGCAAACCTCTGCAGCAGCTTTACCGACGCTCAGAGCCGAGGCCAAACTCAGCCTCGTTCCACGTTCCTGGGAGGAACCAACCAAGGCTCTTCCGGAGGACTGAGACGTGAAACGGTCTTTTCTCAGACCCGTTTCAGTGCAATAGGCAGCCGCCAGGTCAGAGAGGGGCAGGCGGAGCTGCGCCGTGACGTACGTGGATAAAAAAATGCTATTAATGCAGCCCTGTCGAGAGTCATCGCTTGGAAACTCAGGAAGATGCATTAAATGCCGAGCAGCATCCTAACGAGGATGCACCTTTGGTCGAGAAAACGTGTGGCCACAAGTTCTACTTGCTGGCTCAGCCTCGGTGGTTTTTAGGAGATTGTCTTCAAACAGTAAATGTCAAACAGTTTATTTGCACTGAGAAGGAAAAGGAATAATCTGGAAATAGTGATGCTGCAAGCACTGGAAACCAAATAAAAAGCAACTATATGTAGCATAGCGAAGCAATTAAGAATTTAATATATGTACAGAGGACAGAGTCAAGGCGGCTGAAACATGCTCACAGCTCAAACCACCTTTTTTAGCAGCTCCTAGAGTTTGGCCGGAGGAATCCAGATTTTAGGCATGATTTTGGAAATGATTACAGACAGAACCCGGCAATAGTCGTGTGATGTACAACAAAGAAATGCAAACAATTGGATTTTTGTTTTTTTTGGGGGGGGGTTGACTTGCAGATGTGTTGCCAAAGCAGTTTAAAGTGTTGTCTAGTCACCTCAAATTTTGGTAAAAGAACAAGACCAATTTAGTCAGGAATAAAATGACAACAGCCATTGTAGAACTGTCGTCCAGGGTTACTGGATGAAATAGTAATGAGACTGGCTAGGCTAGCACAGACAATAGTCACCTGGTTTAGAACACACGCTATCAGATGTGCACTATATCGACAGAGGGAGGGGTTCATACCAAATTACCTTCATATGCTGAAACCATGTTTTTAATGTGTTCACTGCCATTTGTGTTTTTCTTTTTATGTGAAATTATGCCAGTAACGTGTATGTAAATATGTTAATAAGAAATTCTAAAGGTCATAAAAACAACATTGTGTCTATTGTGGAATATTTTTGTGTTTGTGTTATTAAAATGGACTCAAGACATGAACTTATACATTCCCTCGTCTGCAGCATTTTTTCTTACACATGAGAGTTTGACTCACCTCAGTTTTAGAGTTGCTACATGTTTCTTTGACAAAGAATCAGATTTCTAAAAAGTCTAAACAAACGACATGTCTGAGAGGTCAAAGGGGTGAAGATTAAGGGGTGTTAAAGACCCTGAGGCTCAGGATGGGTAGGCATGCAGAAAACAGCATTTGGAATTCTGTTGTCCTCGGCCTCCCATTTACAGGAGTCAGGAAGTAATAAATTGCCATTAAGGGAGCAGCTTGACAGGCCAGACTGAGCTGAGGTGCCACACAGTCGCTCGCTGCATCCTGACCACGTGCCTGCAGGCTGGAGCTAAAGGTGGTGTATTCCCACCACAGCAGACCTTGTTACATGTCGTTATCTGAGACAGAAAACCCATTTTCAGGTTTATACTCAGCGGGGAGAGCAGCTGAGGTAATAAGCAAGAACGTTTACGGGGCAAAACAACATTGGTCAAACATGCCTCCCATCAGAAACCAGCTCTGCCTTCCCTCCTGCACCAGGAGGAACCACAAACCACGCCATTTACTGCGTGAATGCTCCTTTAAAAGTCCCAAAGATGGGGCCCCCTGACTCTACTTGCACACACAGACACACACACACAAACACACACTAAGTCTTTACCCTCAAACGGGCCTTTGAAGTTGTGAGTCTGAATCAAAATGTCTTTATTTCCCAAAAAGGTCCCCACCTGTGCTCACGCTCCTGGAATGAGTATTTTGAAACTCAGTATATAGCAAGTACAGGATTATAGCCATACACACACACACACACACACACACACACACACACACACATGCTCGGGAGCGAGCCGCTGGGTGGGGACTTCCGCCAGGCCCTGGGGGAGTTGGAGGAACGTGGCTGAGGACAAAGCATCAGAGATGAGGGGCAAAGTTCTCCTGGAAGCTCTGGTGTGTTCCAGCACCGACAGCCCTCCACCCAACACCACCAAACACTCCAGACCCAGTCTTCGCAAAACGGAGGCCATAGCTTCCAGTATTTTCACCAGACAATAAACGCACATTTGGTTTTGAGTCTTTTTCCAAATGATCCTCTTGGGTGGTGTGTGTGAGAGTCAGTGTGTGCGACTGAGGATCTGGTCCAAACTTAGCACTGTTTACCAGGATGTACCCTTCCACTCAGGTGTTCTGAGGATTCTGTGGTTCAGACTAAAGTAGTCCCTGGAGTACGTTCATCCTCGATTCCTCCACTAACTTCACCTGACCCTCTTCCTTCTGGAACCATCCCTTTCCTGGGTTCACGTCTTTCCCACAGCTGGACACACAGCTGCACCTTGTCCTCTCATGGATCCAAAACAGTGTGACCGACACACACTTGTTACAGTCTGTCTACTCGTGCCAAAAGCTTTGAATGTTTAAAAAAAATGTGCCCCCCCCACTCCCCCCCGGACCACCAGCACCAGCAGCACCACCAGCAGCACCACCATGCCTTTGCAGTAACTCATTCTTGTTCTCCGTTGACAGATGAGCCAGGTGCTCTTCATTCCAAACATTTCCAGCAAGGATGCAACAGTCCTTTTAGGAAATGTTGCCTCAATTCCAACAATCTTGGGCAACAAACAGGCCAACCAAATCCAAACTTTTCCTTTTTCCCAAACACGATTCTATCCCACAGTGGGATGAAGGAGCCGGGGGCAGTGGTGGAAATTCTTTTTTAAATAATTACTTGTAATCGAACCCGCTGTAACAAAACAGGGGGCCGAGCGAACCGTCCGGCTCTTCGTGTGACTCAGGCTGTCCGTCAGCTGGTGCTCATGGTGCCCGTAACCACACTCTGGCATCCCAGCTGAATCCCTGGTTCCCACAGCAGCCTCCCACAGCTGGGGAGGCTGATTCAGCGTCCAAATCCAGGATCAGGCCAAAGCATCACAGCCCGCCTTCACTTTCCCGGCAGTCTCATGAGGCCGGGAGAAGCCGGCAGCCTTTGAGTGGAGTGGGCTGCCTGGGTGGGTTGGGAGGTCAAAGTGAAAAGGGTAACAAAGGTAGAGCTGCGCAGGAGCGTGTTTATCTGGCCATGTTATCCCTCTGAAGTAGTAAAGGAAGGAGAGCGAGGAGTCCCCTTTGTTCCTCAAGAGCCTGCAGATGGCTGTAATCCTTCCAAAATGCACACTGAAAATCAATCAAGGCCCGGGAGGACGTGGTTGCATGAGGGTAGAGGCGGGCAACACGTTCCTCGGGGAGGGGGCCGCAGCGAAGAGGCCGACTCAAACGAGCCGCTTTGGAAGACTTTCCCGCCAAAAAAAAACTTATTGAGAGAAACGACAAAAGGGATGAATTGAGGTGAAGGCAGCTGCCTTCCCTTCAGCACATCCAGCAGGGGCGGGAGGGGAGGTGCAGCCCCGAAAGCCTGACAGCGGAGCTCCACATGAGTGTAGAGGCCCTGAGACCAGGTGAGACGAGAGGAGATGAGGTGAGATGAGGTGAGATGGCAACCCTAACCCTAACCCTAACCCTAACCCTAACCCTAACCCTAACCCACGTGCTGCTTGGACCGGCGTCCACAAAGAAACGGCGATGGTGCTTTGAGGATCCAGAGCTTCTCCCTACGACCGTCTAGAAGCGAGGAGCGCTTCCAACAACAGACCTGCTTTTCACAAGTCTCTGATTTGTGTGGGAGCGTTTTAAAAGCTTTTCCTCCTCAAATGAAGGCTCCCTACATGGCGCTGAGGCCACATTTCATGCGGGGTCGGGTGAAGAGAAGGAGGAGTGACAGGGAGACACGCTGAGTGTGTGTGAGCCAGACATGCTGACAGTTAAAAGGCATGTTTTTATTCCACCAAAGTGCTCTTGCTCACTGTGCGTCAGCTCGGCTGTGGATCGTCTGATGTGTCAGCAGCACTCGAG
>CAAE01014738.1:411114-618623 GCA_000180735.1 Tetraodon nigroviridis
AACCCCCCCCCCAGCTCCCTCCATGGGTGCCATACCCCGCGACCCCCCGAAACGAGGACATGCATTTGACTCTTTCCATCGTCTCTGCTTTTCCCATCAGACAGTTTTCACCCCATCGTCATATTTTATTAGCAGGCACAACCATTTTTCAATTAAAACCATGACGATTCACACAAACACAGCCCCCCCCCCCCCCACTATTAAAAGGCTCTTTGGACACAGTTTTACATCGAATATTTAAATATGGAGCTTCTTAGGAACACAATTTCTAGAAAAACAAACCAAACAAGCCCGGTTTGTTTGTGCTGCTGTTCTCAGAGGGGCGCTGAGAGGACGTATTCACAGGCATGTCTGCGTCTGGGCAACATGTAACGGCATTATTCTTACCAGGGCGACCCCTCATTGTCACCGCGCTTTCTTCTCCAGAGCTCGTGAAATTGACATAAGCTTCACAAACATTCCAGGCATTTTTTTCTCAAGGCCGGATTTCTTTGGGGCCCTTTTCATTGAGAAGACACGTAGCACGGGCTGCGTCCTCTAGCGTTGGACGTGAATACCAGCATGTGCCTGGAAGGGAAAAAGATGAGCGTCACTTTTTACATTTTTGTGTAAGTGTGCGGGTGTAATTTTAAATACTTTGGTGCAGAGTGGATAGTCCCTCTCAGCTGTTTCCCTAGGTCAGACTGGGATTCCTGGCGTATTTGCACCAGTATTGTAGCCCTGGTAAAGTTACATCTTTCAGAATTGTGTTAATGATGCAGCTGACCCCATTTGTCTTTGGCAAAAACAAGAATGACAGTTACTCCTGACATCTTGGGTTTTTACCAGGGATTCTGAGATCAGCCATTTGGAACAGGAAACCTGAGGGGAAGATCCCGATTGTCATTTGGAGATGAAGAAAAATGACAAAATGGAGGCTCTCGCATGTGGTGGAAACAGAACCGGAGCTTTTAGCCCACTAACTCAGCTGAGTCGTTACGTCTGAGACAAAGATAAACTAACGCAGGTTTTAACATCCATGTAACAGAAATTCAGCTGCGGGACTGATCACAACAGCTCATCCTTCATGCTCCTCGGCTTCAGTGGGATCAGTGCAGCGCCTCTGTGCCGGTGCTCCCGCTCCGACACTTCCTGCTGAACTCTCGTGCAATCCTGGTGCCCCCGCCACAAGAAAGACACAGTCAGACCACATCAGGCGACCAGAAAATAAAGAACTACAGCTACACAAAGAAAATAAAATCAAAGAGGCGACCACAGGGCAGACGGAGACAAACACGGAGGCGTACATCCTGACGTGGCTGGAAGCCGTTCGGGCCTGCGCACGAGCAAACAAACACCGACCGGGCCTTTCACTTTCTGCTCCACGTTCCCCGCATACGCAAAGCTGATCTTTGTTTCCTACAATGTGACTTTCATCTCATCTTGGTTCCCAACTGGATAAAAAGGTTTTTTTGTAAAAAAAAAAAAGAAAGGAGAGAAAGAAAGAAAGAAAAAAGTTAGATATGTTGGCTTTTTGTGCATCTGCATTTGAGAAACATAGAAACCACAAAATTGGATTTTCTCTACAAGCTCTTAGGATTCTAAAGGATGAGATGAGAAACTACATTTCTTTGCTTCTGGATAAAAGCAGGAAACACTTCAGCACTTGAACTGGCCCAGTCTGACCCCCAACAGTTTTGCACAATGTTTTAAAACAACAATATTATTATATATATATTACTAAAGTTTATTCTTAATTAAAATATGTTCTATATTTTTCAATAAAGAAGACACTTGTACATGTACTAGTTAGCCTAAGTTTTAACACCAAAAGGTGAAGTTGAGCGCTAGATCGTCTGTCCTTGATAACAGCGCCATCTAGTGTCGATATAGTAAATGTAAATATTTAACAAAAAACAACCTTACAAACCATTTATCGTCATTTAAAAATATATTTTATAACAAGTTATTAAAAATGCAAAATGTTACAAGACATAATTGAACAAACAAAAACAGATTAAACAGGAACCATCTAGAAACGGGGATTTAGGAAAGTGGAGTCACCGCTTCCATTCTTTACAAACGCAAAGGAGTCCCCTGGCTGATTGATTTGCCCTTATAATTTAGCAAACGGGTCAAAGGGTAACAAAACCTAGGTTCAGTAAGAGCTTTTACAGACTCCTCAGTTCTGCTACCGTGAGCCTGCAGCTCATGTTGTTGGTTCAGGCGTAACAAACCGCAGTGAGAAACATCTCTGTGTATGTTAAACAGGCGTAAGAGCTGCTCAGGCTATGTTTAAATCCTCCTCCACTTCATCCTCCTCGTTTACGTCAGGGTTGAAGTCATTGTGCTCAAACGTCAAGCCCATCTCTTTTTGCAGGGCCTTCAGGCTGACGGGGCTGACGTATACCGCACCTTCCGTGGTGACACGTGTTTCTGCAGCTCCTCCAGCTTATGTGAGGCCTGGAGAACAAGTACAAGAACAGTGAGATGAATGAGCCCAAAGTCTGCAATCAGACACAACATAGTGTCATTTTACCAAAGGGATAAATCAAAAATAAGGGTCAACATTTTGAAGTTGCCCTGCTGACAGTAGTGATCCACCAGGAAGCCGAACACATCTCCCACCCTGACTGCAGGGTCCAGGTTGGGTTCCTCCAGCAGGGCTTCACACAGCCCCACTGCCTCCGAAGAATTCTCAGCATACAACCTGCAGGTAAAAGAACCAAAGAGTCCAATAAAAACCCATCGGAAAAACACGGAAGCACCAGTTTCATGAGGAACAACCGGGATTGATGAGCCAAGAGAAGAAGGTCTGCATTCGTACCCGCGCGCCTGGACAAACTTCTTGATGAGGGTGATTTTATGCTGCAGGTCAGACAGTCTTGCTTCTTGTTTACCTGCTGAAGAATCTTTGGCTTTTGAGAGGCACTTATAAGCCTCAGTTAGAGCATGAAGAGCCTTCTCATAGTTCTGGAAATCATCGATCTCCACCTGAGCAGAAGAAGACAAGAGCAGTTTCATTTCAGCTCTTTTCCTTAAAGGACTGAAAATAATCTGTAAAACCTCGCGTGCATCCTCTGTCCACCAAATGAACTAAAGACAAAATCACGTAGGCTGAGTTGTCTTTCAAATAGAAAATGATAATTACCTGAGCACAGACTTCGTAGAAGCCAGCCAGCAGCTCTGACGCTCTGCCTTTGGTGTAAAAAGCAATGATTGTCTTTAGGATCTCTGGATTTTTCCTCCAGTCCAGAGACTGGAGGTAGTTGGCTGCCATGATGAAGAGTTCTCTCTGACGGGAAACATTGGCAAAGAAGACTATTTTCTCCGTGTCGCCAGACTTGAGGAGCGCGCTCATGGCCTGTTCAGAGGAACCAACATGCCAGCGTTTCAGCAGCCTTCATACAAACACCTGGACCGTGTCACACACGACACTCAAGAAGAAAACAGATCCTCTGGCGCGGCGCAGTCCTACCTTCAGCTTGTTGCCGGCCTGCGTGTACTTCTTTGTTGCTAGGTGATAGTTGCCCTGACGCATGCAGCACTCGGCTATGCGCTGCAGCAGCTCCTTTCTCGTCTCGTCTGGCAGATCTTTGCAGTCGGTTACAGTCAGTTTCTCTGCCAGCTCCTCTGTGATGGTCAAGTTCTGAGAAATGCACAGCTCCAAGGCTTGGTGATACTGCCATCATCAGAGGGAAGGGACACAGAAGGACGCGCAAATGAGCCCAGGTCGTTGTGTAATGAAGAAGGGGGGGGGGGGGGGGGGCCCGGGTCCCTTTCGGGTTGCTACCAGAACCCCCCCACCCTTGCCTTACGGGAATTGGGGGATAAAAAATCCAAACCACCGGCCAAGGAGGCCTGGGCCCAACTTTTCTTTCGGGCCTTCTCCCTTCACCTAAAGGGCAAAAACCTGTTGGGGGAAAAAGGCCACCCCCAAACCCTTGAAAACATACCCGCCCTAGGAAAAAAAAGGAAACTCAAACCCCCCCCCCTGCCCCCAAAAACCTTTACCCGGATGAAAAAATCCCCCCCCCCTGGGACCTCAGGGTGAAAAACCAAAGGGCCACCGGGGCCCCCCCTTGTGGTAAAGTGCAACTGCCCGGCCCAGGGGGGGGTCTTTCCCCTCATAGTAACAGGCGGCCTCCATCATGCCCTCGGGGTTACTTAGCAGAGCCAGGTTCATCAGCTGGTCATCCAGACCGTTCTCCTGTACAGGCAGGGTTAGAGTCAGGGTGTAAACACGATTTCTCTGTGGTCTTCCAATGATTCCTTATTAGTTTGAGGGGTCTTTTTTGTCACCTTACAAAGCCGAATAGCGTTGTTGTAAGCCTGAGCACGAGTGTAGAAGTGGACAGCCTGTCTGATGTCGTCATGGCCCTCATAGTACCTGGCCAGATGGTACGAGGCTGCCCTGTCCCCTGTGTCATTGGCTATCTCAGATGCCTGACATCACAAAAACATTGCAACCTTTACCAACATCAACTCAGTCTTTTGGTTAAAATGAATATTCATGTAATCCTGTATCGTGTTATGTTGTTAATTCAATTGCAAACGGTGCAATATGTACCGGTACATCTAGTTTCTAGTGCGAAATGACCAACGACCCACAAGTATCCGTCACCTTTTGGATGTCTTCCATGTAGCAGTAGACTCGAACCAGAGAGAAATAATCCTCTGCAAGGCTGTAGAAATGCAGCGCTGAATCCATGTCCGACTGGCTCTCAAGGTACTGGGCCCACCACTTGTAAATGCTCCTGGGCAGATGAGAGAATGTAAAAAATGTAAACTTTAGTCTGTAAACATGAAGACATTTGGTCCCTTCCCCACCCTCAAAATGTTTGTACTCTCAGAAGATACACACTTGTCATTCTTCTCCTTCACGTAGGTCTCCAGAGACAGGGTGTCGTCCTGAAGCATTCTGGGTACTTCCACTCTGTGAGTGTCTGACTTCTCATAACTGAAAAAGAGTGTTGAGACATCATCCCTGTTCCCCCCTCACAAATCAGACTGTGCATTTTAGAAATATATTATCATATTTTACAATGTGAGCGCACTGCTCTTGTCCCCAATGGACTCCAGGTGTCTGGCGTACGTGTAGTAGGTGGTGCGCAGATGAATGCGATCCAGTGTCTCTGCCGTTTCCAAAGCCTGCTGCCACTGGCCAGAGGCTGGGTAGAAACTGTTCAGCAGGTCAAAGCGCTGACAGCTCTTGTACAACCTTTCTGCGTCTTCCTATTAGGAGGCAGGAAACAGGAGGGATAGGTAACCACACAAACCCTTATTTATAAAGGAACAGAAAAAATTGTCTCCTAAAATTCATGCAGGTTCTATTTTTTAACTGCCAGTGGGTGTTTTTTGTTTTTTTTTTAAAATGAAATACGCTGTCTGGGTCTGGGCATCTTACCAGCATGCCGAGCTGAATGGCCAACATGGCTACCCGGGCCTCTGGCTCCGGCTCAGCCTCCGCCTGCTTCAGGGCTCTTGATGCTCTGGCATTTCCCATATTCCCCAGGCACACGCGTGCAACATCCAGCCGGTGGGTCTTCACACACATGCGCGCCATGTTTTCCCATACTGCCTTACTACAGAGAGGAGACAATGAGTTTTTTTTTTTTAAATCAGCTGGAGATAAATCTGTAAAATATTTGCAGTTTAGATTTCTTCCTTAGGCCTCCGAGTATATGTGCAGGAAAACCTTATTCCAGGAAGTAATACACTCTATTTTTACTTTTCCTTGATAAAAATCAGCCGTTCTAACGTCTGCTGCCTCATTCCATGGAAAACTTGAAATTCCACAGTCATCTGGTTTGTATTTGTGGAGCTAGCCCCTGAGCTGATACAGATGTGGACCATTTATTAAAGTTAGGCAACAGGAAATACCCCAAATCTTCAGAGGCCCTGCTAAAAATGGGGTATGGAGGCCAAGCGGAGGAGGGTTAAAAAAACAAAACACAAGCAACTTTCAAAATTTGCCTCTATATGGCCACAGAAAAACCAAGCCTAAAACTTTAATACTTTTAAACGTAGCTAAAGAAAAAAGAGACATTTCTGCACGCACAGCAGCAAGATCTAGAGAGCCTGACAAGGAAAGACAAGAGAAGGAAGAAGGCTACATTTGGCCCCTCTTCCCATCCTCTTTTCCTCTCAGGAAACACATCCTGTTGCTGGCTGAGTGCGGTGGCCCATGTGTTTGTTGTACACGAGAGGGACGACTTTAGCAAACGCCCCATGGGCTCAGACAAAAGAGCACACAATAGTGACGTCTACAAAGGGGTCTGTAGCACGGTTTCTCACACAATCACCCTGGCACTCTCTGTCTCTCCCTCTCTGTGTCTCACACACAAACACACACACACACGCACATGCACACATAATGAAACTAAAAAAGAGGGAGGGTTCTGTCTGTTTATAGCCGACCACCGTTGTGACTGTGTCTCAATCTATGAGCAGCAGCTCCGCAGAGGTTCAGCTGTGATCTCAAGGATTTGGAAAGAGAGAGAGAAGAAAAGATTCCAGTCAAGCAGCAGGGGGTCTCCTAAACTGGACATGTAAAGTTGCTTCAAAGAAAAGGCAAAGGGAAGGAGAAAACTCAGGGTTGCACGCAGATAGCAGAAGGACGGGAATAAGTCTTTATAGTGGAAAAGAAAATACGCTAGGCAAGGTAAAGGAAGAAAAAATAAACAAGGAAAAAAACTTTCAAGAGTCAAGCTGCCAGCAGTCAGAGCCAGTGGAATGGACCCCGGTCCCACTTGGATGAACGCGTGCGTGCCTGCGGTGCTGTCTGAGGAAGAGGGCTGAGGATCTGCTGCACTGACACCTCCACCACTGAAGGAGGATGAATGGAGATGTTCTTTAGTCAGGCCTAACGACAACACTCTCGTCCACTTCAGCGTGTGCTGGGACAACACTCGCTAACAGCTGGAGGAGGAGGAGGGAAGCCAAGGGGTCCAGAGCCCCGCTGGTGCTGTTACCCCAGAGGAGAGTGCAGGGAGCAGGCAGGACCCACAGGAGGAACAGAGCCTGGAGGAGGGTCCCGAGGGAGGAGGAGAGGCGGCGAGAGTCGGGCGCCGCATGGCTGTGCAGAGGCTAGTGGCTGCGGCCGTGGCAGTGGCCCTGCTGTCCCTGATCCTGAACAATGTAGCAGCATTTACCCCCAGCTGGGTCCTGCAGGCCTTGGAGGACGGAAAAAAGCGAAGCGTGGGATTATGGAAGATGTGCCCCACCAGCGGTGAGAGAGAGCGCAATGACCTGCAGGCGGGAAGAGGAGGAGAGGGGACGCCGAGGCAGTGTAAAAGTCTGGGATGGGGCTCAGACTATGCAGGCTACCAGGAATCTCACAGCACCGTTAAATGTAAGTGTCATGCAACACATGCACAGTTCTTCTAAATATGTTTTCCTACATATTATCAGGCTTGAAAGCATCTGTGTAACATCACAGTTGAGAAATTATAGAATGACAACAGTCACTGAGGCAGAAGTGCCTCTGCAGACTCTCTGCAACAGATGTTCAACAAATGTGTTAAAATCCAATATCCAAAAATAATAACTGAAGACTTTCTTTTGTAAACCACCTTCCAAATTACTCCAGTACATCTGTATTACACAAGCGATGTATCAGCACTAGCAAAAACACTCTCACAGAATACCTGAACTGATTTAAATAATTCAAATATGCCTTTCCAGTCAGGCAGCTGAGAGTTGTTCACACCTTATATTTAACTTAATCAAGTTTCCTCAAAGTTGAACCAAGTGTCACACTTTTCCGTAGACTCGATTAATAATGTTTCATTCGAGAACACGAATGGCAAAATGCTGATGGCCTCGTGTCCATCTTGAATGGGCAGAAGGACTACTACTAAAAAGCAGACGTGGTTTCATGATAACGCGCAGTTTAATCCGAATCTTCGGTCTGGAATCAACCTAACTGTTCAGATGTATTCTACACATGCATTTTGAGAGAGTGCAGCAAAATGGCGTTTTCCTCTCTTCTGACCCCTCAAGTGCAGTTCGACATGATGCGCTCATGCAATCTGATGGCCACGGTGGCCCTGACTGCTGGCCAGCTGATCTTCCTCCTGGGTCTGATTGAACTGCCCTTCATCAGACAGGAATCCCAGTGGTGGGAGGAGGCCATCGCTGCACTCTTCCAGCTTGCCAGTAAGTACAAGCCCTTGTAGAACTTTACTCTTTTGCAACAATGGTAGAAAAATGACCGACGGCGAAGACTGAAATGAAGAGAATCTGACCAGTGCATGAAGCAGAGGAGGAGGAAGAAACACTGAAATAAGAAACCCTCGAAAACAAGAGCCAGCGTAAATGTAAACAGTTCAAAATAAATGATGGAAATAGAAAAGCAAGCAGATTTAACAACACTCTGTTATAATACATATCTGATTAATTGCAGTTAAAAAAAAAGAATAATAAAGCGGGATGGTGAGTGGAAATGCGTAAACAAGAAAAGGAGCACATAAACCACAGTGAGAGCTGCTGGGATGTCCTGTCCCAATGCCCCAGCTGAGGAAGTGCGTTCTGGGCAACGGTTACTCAGCCAGTTGGTATCATTGTGGTAGAGCTGCATGGATGGTCTGCTCTGGGTCTAAATTTAGCCCCAGGACAGAGTCCACGGGCAAGAGCTGCAGCGAGTCAGAGAGCGACTGTCGGGCGCCAGGATATCCCTGTTCAGGACGAGGAAACGTCTGTGACTACCTGTTATGCAAACCAACGAGCTAGAGAAGGAAAAGAGGGGAGGGGGCATGGACAGTAAAGACAGCTTGAGCAGCGACTATGTGTTTGTGCGTGCACTGGCAGGAGGGATATTGTGCATGGAGATTTGTGAATGTCGTGTGTGTGTGTGTGTGTGTGTGTGTTGCATGTTTTGATGAAGAAATGTCCTGTGGTAAATACAACAGCAGGCTGGGAATTGTCTGTGTATAGATAAGCCCACTGGACTTTTATGTCTGTGTTTACAGAAAGACCAGCAGCTAATACAGAATCTTGGCTTTATCATTAATGTCTCTGCCGAGCATTTAAACAGGAAGAAGGCTATCGTTGCAGGTACCAGACTCGTACAATATCAGGACTAAAATAATTACAAAAAGCAACTATTTCAAATAAAATCATCCTTCTATTAGTCAGCAGTATCTAAAGCATAAAAACCAGACCTATTTCCTGACTTCTATAAATATCAAGGCTCTTATTTTTTACCTTTTATAGTCAAAGCCAATGAGTAATGACATGATGACACCGCTCTTGGCTAAAAGGATGTTCCCAACCAAAATCAGAATACTCTGGGGGATATTCTGGATATTTATTCTGGATAATTCATCATGGACACCACTGAGCTAAGCTTGCCCGCTGAATGAGCAAGGTCTTTTTAATGCTGCTGTTTTTGAAAGCAAGGCTATGCACTTTCTTATCTTACTGGAAAAGAGAATTATAAAAGTGATTCTACTAAAGACTCATGATGGTTTCACCAGGACTTCAAACCACATCAAAATGAAGAGAGCTGGTGCAGTTTGGTAGTTTAATAGTACTATTTGCTTGGGTGAGATGTTTTTGGTGGTGCTGGATGGAGCCAAGAGGGAAACAACAAAGTCAGTAGGAAGTATTATAATACCAAACCAGGAGTAGTTAATTACTTCAGTCAGAGTGAGAGTGGGGGACCACTTCTCACTACTGCCATCAGCAGAAAGTCCAAGCTGGCATGAGACAATATTAAATATTTTATTAAAAAATAGCCAGGTTATCTTCCCAAAATGAGTATTTAAAAGGTAATTCATCTCTCATTACCTCTGAATTTACCACAGAGCTGGTGAATGGGCTTCAGTTCTAGATGAATGAAGATATTCTACAATCACACTCTCTCAGGAATGTTTTCATTTCCAAATGTGCCAAAAATGCTCAGTTATTACAGCCAGACTGTTGAATACCAACGTGCCGCTCCATTCAGTCACATCGCAGCGCTGTTGGCTAAGTCCAAGCTGAAAGCACAATCTTGGCACCTTCACCCCAGAGGCAGGAATAAAATGTGTTTTGTGAATGAACGCATCCCAGGTCAAAGGTCACGAGCCTTAACACACACTTCATTATTTCTTTTGACTCCATAACTTTTGTGCTTATATTTTCCCCAGAAGTTTGTGGGCTAAAAAACAGAACAACTGGCATGGAGGTTACTGGGATGCCCCACGCCGATTAGTCTCTCTCTGTTCTTTAAGAATAAACAAAAGACGTCTCCTTAGAAATTCCTAATTGGAAGAACAATAAATAAGAGAGAATGAATTTCCAAGACCTGGCCCCTAGTGAAGGGTTGTTTAGATTGTCTCTATGACAAATGTCCAAGCAAATATATGAACCTCAAAGTTCAGGGTGTGGAGCTGTGGGAAGGAAGGAAGGATGGAAAGAGGAAGAAGGGGAAGGAAGTGTGATTGATAAATCTGAGCCAAAAAGAGGTTCACACAGCCCACCCAAGATGGAAGCAGCACAGAAGATGATTCATTTTACAAGATACGGAGCCAGACAGGTTAAACATGCGGAGGTTGAGCTAACAATTCTTCGGCATACACATGGCGGTAAGCACGCCATGATTACAAGGGCCACATCCTCAAATTAAACAATGACAGCACTAATTCTGCAGAAGGATGGAACCAGCTACAAATTCTCCCGTTGACTGCTTCAGGAAATCGATTGATTCTTATCCCACAGTAACAGCATCATATTTCCAGTGAATATTTTCATCCCTGAATTTAGCGGCAGCCCTTCAGCCTGGAAGATACAATAAATAACACTGGTCCAGTTGGACAATGGACAATGGACGTTTTTAAAAGTTAAAACAGTGTCATGCAAAGTTCCTTATTGCGTGAGTGGGATGACTGCGAATCAAAGAAGCAGGATATAAAAATCTCAAAGGCTTTCTCAGCGTATACTTGTGCATGCACTGATAGTTTTATGCTATTCAAAACTTTGATCTCAACATCTCAGATGTTCTTCCGAGGAGGAAACAGACTTCCAGGCTCAAAGACCACACATGGAGCACGTTCCGACCGTGAAAGGCTGCAGAGGTGTCTCAGTGTTCTCCAAATCTTCGAAGGCATTTCAGATTAGCTTGTAATTAACAGTCCATTTTGTTGTAAAGGCTGATTTATCCCAGGCTTCTCCTTCAACTGGTTTTTTGCATGAAAATACTTTGAACATATGTATGAAATCATCTGTACAAAAATCTACAGAAACTAGTTGACAAAAGTTATAAAGGAAGAAAACAATAACGGGTAAAACTCTCCTTTCATCTTTGTCTCCATAAAGGTTTTGTACTGGTGATCGGACTGGTGACCTTCTACAAAATTGGACCTTATACACAGCTGTCCTATTCCTGTTACCTGGATATAGCAGCTTGCCTGCTGGCCACGTTGGCTGCAGCCATGCTCATCTGGAACATTTTACATCGCCGTGAGGACTGCCTCGTACCTCCGGTTATAATCATCAGCCGTTCATTGGCATCTCCCTTCCACCCACGTCTAGACAACGACTACGTGGAGTCGCCATGTTGAGGCCTCGCAAGGCAATCAAAGGGAAGCAGCGCCCGCACTGACAGCCCAGACAACAACCCACACCGGATCAGCCAGGAACATGTGACTCTTTGGAGAAGAGGGCATTCCTGGGGCTCTGTGCAGCTGAACTTTACTGCAATTATTTAAAAAGATTCATGACAATGACAGTTTCTGTAAAAGACTGTGTACAGTATGCAACTCTAAACTTGCAAACACACTCAGTAATGTGTGATGATTCATTTATTCCTGCTTAGGTGAGCTAACGGGGGGCTAAACACTCAATTAACACAGAAAAGCTAACATTAAACACCCTTCTAAGAAGATCAAGCTGGATCTTGACCTCTTTTCTTCTGTGCATTCGTTGAAAACCAACCAGCATTATTAAAAATTGGTATTTTGAAAGGTGAAGTAAAATACTAGAAGACCTCAGAATCTTTTTTAATCATCCCAATATATCTGTGAATGCTATGTTTCAAGTAGGTGGGGAAGCTATTGAGATGAAGAGTCAAAAGTTTTAATCAGACCATCTATTTAAATCCACATCAGAATATTGAATATTCTCACTTTGCCAGCACATTTTTGCGACATTAGCATTCTTCTGCCCCAAAGTAGGGCTATAATAAATACATGGCCTGCCGACTGACACGTTTAGATTTTGATTTTTTTTAACAGTGTTTGTTACTTTGTAACGATCAACTGTTATTTGCAATGTCTTAACCAACTTAGAAGTTAATTTTTTAAAAGATGCTCTCCATTAGAAAACCTGCCTGCTTTTGGTACATACTGTAGACTATTAAATTAATATAATACAGATGTGTATAGAATAATGTATTAAATGTAGTATTTTTGTGACCATATTATCACAAAAACCTCCAGGTGTATCTGTCCAGGTTTGTCTTCTGCTATACTGTCAAACATAGGAACACAGTATAATAATGAAATATCATATATGTTAAATACATTTATTGATGAATATCAAAAAGTGTGGTTGTTTGTTTTTGCTATTTTTGGTATGGAAAACAACACCTTACGAACTGAAACCAGAGCAATACATTCCTCTGAATGCACAGACACGCTCTGATATAGTCTATTACATTGTGCCTTCTGTGCCCAAAACTTCCCCAATTTGTTGTGTTTTTATTATTGTATTTAACTTTTTTTTATTTCCTGGCAATCTAAAGGCTAAGGAGAGACTGGCATCTCAAATATTTATTATTTATCGATTCTGACTGCAGGAAGAAATGACAGTCAATTAGGATTAGAACATCCATCAACAGTTGTTCCTTCACCCTAATCGTTTCCCTGGGTGTTTTGGTTCCTAGAGGAAAGGAGGAGTTTGGCTTCTATATAAAGAGAACATGGCAGAGAGCCTTAAATAGAAGGTTTGAAGGGGGGGCTTGCAAAAGTATGGTAGATAACCCCGCAGCATGTCACCGAAAGTCAAGGAGAGCTTGAATGAAAGGAAGCAGAACAGTCTGAACAGAATCAAATTCCAAGCTGTATCTGACAGAATCCTTTGGCAGACAGATAGTCCTTCATCCTGAAAACATTTGCTTGAGAGAATTATCGACTGGATTGCATGACGCTTTGTTTCTCCTGGATTCTACTGGTTATTCTGTCTCTGAGCCCTTAGTTCGGCTCTAACTCTGATATTATTCGTTGAAAAACTCTTTATAGACATCTGTGTCTTCTTAAATAATGTCCAATTAGAACTTACCACAAGTTTCCTCCAACAGAGGTCAAACAGTATTTGAAGCCATGGAGGGACCATAAAGTCCCTGTACTTCTTTTAAATCAGCGCCTGACTACAACATAACAAAATATAAAAAAGGGGAAAGCTCTGGGAAACGCTTCATGCTGTACTGCTAGTATAAGAACCTTTGTTTCATTCAAAGATTTGTGATGTAGGAACAGTCCCAGGAGACACAGGTTACTGCAGCAGGAAACACACACTCCTGTGAGCACAGTATTGCGGGAATCAAACACAATACTCCAAAAAAAGCCCCAAAACCCACAGTAAAAATAGACATCAGTGAGGAACTTAGTAAATCTGCCATCATACCTATTACATTCTTTGTGGGTCAGTGGGATGTTTTTCTGTATAGGTTTTAGGTACATGTGGGAGCAGCAGAATTCAGGGGGAGTGCCAAAACTCACCTAAGGATTGGCTAGAATGAAAAAGGCACTAATGCATGTACAGTATGTCTGTACTGTGTGTGTGTTTGTGTGTGTCACAGTGTGTTTAGAAAAGAACATCCCTCAATACACAACCACACATTACCAGAAACAGTCATATATATACACACTGAAGAGTTCCTTCCCAAGGCACAATCAGAAAAACTCCTTTATCATGTCCTGTGTTGAAAATTCTTTTTCATGTACTCGGATACACAAACAACCCATGGTGACAGAGGTCTGTTAAATCTGACCTGATTGCAGCATTAGTGTATGATATACAAGCTACTGTGTTTTGTTTCGCATTTGAAACAGCTGGAAGTATTGATTTGATTGCCATAGTGCCTAAAAATATGCCGGAATAAAAGAGCAGAATTCACATAGGGTCTATAATGAAAAACTATTGTATTCTTTTTCTCTCAGTATGTGATGAACGATGTGAGGAGAGACAGCAGTTCCGTTTGATTAGGGTACAGCTGGAAAACGTGTGTGGAGAATCGTCAGCATTGTGGCACCAACACCATCTCTGTCTACTGCACCAGCCACCGACTCGGGGTGCTGGGGGGTTGTGGCGACACACAGTCGCGCTTATAGGTGCGTTTCCACCTAGAGGGTACACGTTCTTTTTAACATGCACATTTTGAAGTCTTACCTCTTGATGAGCTTAATGGACTTGAAAGCTTCATCCATATCTCCAATGGTGAGGTAGAAGCTGAAGTTGAGCATAGCGTCACGGGTGGCCTTCTCACAGCTCTCCAGGCCCACGAAGTCTCTGAGCGCTCGTCTGGACACCATGCAGGGCAACTTTGCAGGTGAGCCCTTCAATAAATCTGGCTGGTGCGTAACTGCTGATCCTGATTTCTCTGGAAAACCTGGATCTGTTTCACCAGGCTGTGGATGGGAAGATCAGTTAGGATGAGATTCTCTCGGTTTTCAGTGAGAAATGAAGCGATGAGGTGCTGAGGGGATAACAAAACCAATACGAAAGGATAAATGACAGGGGAACACTTGGAGAATGAGTGGAATGTATTAAAAGATCACATAACCACAACATGAAACGTGATGGGACACAACAGAGGGGGATTTCCGGGATGTTGCTGATGACACATTTTCTCAACTGCGTCTCAAAGCACAATTTTCAGAACCAGGGATTGAGAACACCGAGGCTCGCTCTAAACACAGCCACAGACACTTACTTCTGGTTGAAAGAACCCCCCCCTCAGAAATAATAGCTGGTATATGTAAGACCAAAAAGAGTTGAGATAAGAACAGTTATAAACGTGAAGAACAGTGATGCATTTTTGTGAGTTGAAACCCCCCGCCTCCGCTCTACCAGTGAACACACACACAGCACAAACAGGACTGAGTGTGCTGTTCTCACCTTACAGCTGAAATAATAGTACGGCACATCCACGGCAAGCAGCGCCTGCAGGCCTGCAGGCTTAGGGAAGCAGTCCTGTAGGAGGAGCCCGTGTTCCTGAGTACAGAAAAGCGTCACGACAGAGACATCGGTCTGAAAGAAAATGAAAAAATCATTTTCACCGTCAGGTGTACAGGACCAACCCTAACCCTAACAGTGAAGAGTCGATTTTACCGCTTCCAAGAAGCTATTTGATGAGGATTCAGAGCTGATTGGCACCGTTTCACAAACAAAAAGTCGAGGTTCATTCTCATCCCAGAACTGTGATACTGGGCAGCGACCACTATAATCTGTCTTGTCAAACTGCTGCCTGAAAGAAACATAGTGCATCACAAACCAGCCAACAGAGACATTTCAACACAAGAAAGGATACGAAACGTTAAATACCTTTCACTTTCTTCTGAGTGAGAGATCCCACTAGATGGTCTACCAGAGAAGAAGTCAAAGTGTGTCAAGGTGTCCATCTCAATGTCATAAAAGTAAACCTTGTGATCAGGCCGTCCATTAATCTGAGAGAGAGAGTTAACAAAGGTGCTCACACACAATACTTTGAATGACTGAAAATAAGAAACAGCAAGAAGGGAGAAACACTGCTGTTCATTTACCTGAGAGATTAAGACGCTGACTTGGCTGCCACTAGAGTTACACTTGACTGAGCTCAAAGCTCCCAGATTTGGAATTTGTTCAGCCATATTCTTTGCACTGCAGTGAGCTTTAGCATCTCTGTTGGTATGACATGGAGCAAACTATTACACAGACACACACATATTAGCAATAGACTTAGAGGAACTTTTGCTATCAACATACCTTCGGGAGAGGTCAAACACACAGACGTGTGCAGTGTCTGTGCCAACCACGAGGTAGGACTGACACACACTGAGCAGTGCAGGATTGCCCTCCGCTTTGGAGAAGGCCAACAGCTGCTTGACCGTACCCTGGGCAAAAAAGAAGACCCGAAGTTATAGTCAGAAACATCACTGTGTGTATTCAGGCTGGACAATACAGGCTCTTCAAAGGAAAAACAGACCTGTGGTGTGCGTATCTGCACCCTGTTTGGTTCCACGGTGTAGAGGTTCTCACCATGCGCAGCTACAACTCGGGAATCGCAAGAAAAGGAGCCTGTTGCGCAACAAGGGAAGTTTCCAAAGACGGAAAGTTTGTCAATGGAAGCCAGGCTCTGGGAAAGATTTTTGGTCCATCGGACATCAACTTGAATGTTTTACCTTTAATGGTAAAAGTAGTTCCGGACAGCTCGTACACAGTGACTTGCTTGCCACTCCAGACTGTCACTGAATCCTGTTTGTTGGATAAAACACATGTGTGAGACCGCGTTCTTTTCTCCGTGTGGCATGTTTCAGTACATTTACCTTGCTGGCACACACTCCCTTGATGTGTGTGTCGGACAGCAGGGGAAGGTGTGCTCCGGTGGAGAACTGCGCCACGCTGAGCTGGGTTGGCGTGAGCTGCACTGCTGCCATCTGCTGACTGTAGTGGGCTGACATGAGATGCTCACACAGGATGAGCACAGTGTTTGAATTATTGGCTGCCAGCAGATTCAGACTAGAGCCCCACTGAAAGAGAAGATCTACGTGAGGGCTACTGGCATGGACCGTCATTGATCATGTATTTATGATACTTTCCTCACGTGCTAACACACAATTTTTACAAACTTTAATCAGACAATACCTGTAGCTGAACCACGTTTCCCCCAATCTCAGTGGGTGTCTGCAGCTTCCACAAGGCTTTGGTATCAAATCCACTGCTGTTTGTCTGCACCATCCTCCATACTGCTATACGCCCACAGCTGGTGCCACCTGCTAAGATGTCTGCAACATTATACAAAATAGGGTTTAGTAGATTTTAAATTTGCCTGATTTCTAAGGCACTTCATTACTCAGCTACAAGATAAAATGGATTGAAAATGTATTATTTATATCCTGTTCAAACCTTTTGCTGCACAGTATGTGACACAGTTGATCGTTTCTCCTGTCTCAAATCCCAAAGACTCATCAAGCGACAAAACATAGTTGTCTTCTCGCTCCAGGTCCCAAAGCCTGAAGCAATTCAAGAGAGGCTTTTAAATTCAGAACAGGAAATAAAACATATCCATTCACAAATATCAGTACGTGCGCGCTCACCTGATAGATTGTTCCCCGGTTGCTGTGATGAGAAGGCCATTATCTGTCCAGACAATGTCGACATTCTGCCCAGATTTGCTGCTCAATTTTACCTGTCAATAAACAAAAAACAGAACCCAGTTAAAGTTTTTTCTCATAACTGAAATAATTATCAACAACTGTACTGAAATAAGCTTTATATAGAGAGTCATGGTATCAACAACATCACAGATAACATCCACAATATATTAATAATAATGATAATAAAACTGGATCAAATACCTTCATGTACTCCTGGGCTCCTCCTTCAGAACCAAGAGTGTACTGTGACAGCATCATAGTCTCAGTGATCACAGCAAGCACCTCTCTCTTCTCAAAGAAAAACAGCTTCTTCACTGCACCCTCCACGCTGACAAGCGTACTTGTCTTGCAGTGCTCATCGATACAGTGGACTTTACCTACGTATGCACACAATTCAGGATAAGAAAGTAGGTATGCAGTACATTTTATTGTCACACAATATCCTAAATAATCATAAAGTTCACATTCTGAAAAAAAAAGACCAGCTCTTACCATCTGCAGTGCTGACATAAAACGCAAGTCCCTCCTGTGGGCCCATCTTGAGAGGGGCCCCTTTCCAGCTAAACATGTCAAGGGCGCTCTCATCTCCACTTACTGATGCCCGGGCTAACCTTGCCACATCACTACAAGGTTTCATACCCAGCATTAGAGACAATATTCAAAACAAAGGAACACAGTAAACAAACATCTTTTACTAAAAAACATTCAAACAATATTCACACTGCACACTGCATAACACATACTTACTCTCCAGGTGAGGATGGCCTGAAGATGCAGCAGGTGAGAGGACTACCGTATTCATGCTTTACAAGGTAGTTTCCCTGAAGTTTCCCTCTAGCATCCACCTTCCATACCGCTAGCATGCCGCTCTGTCGTTGGTAATAACACTTTATTTAGGTTATTTCACCCAAAACAAGCAGATTATTTATTTCCATGCCTGCCAATCCTTGTATTCCCACAATGTGCCACCTTCATCAACCACATGTACCACATGACCACATGTACACGCAACAGTGTGAAACCATCACTGCAACACACCTGGTCGCCAGTGACCAAACGGCTGCCAGAGCTACTCCAGTCCAGCAGCAACACGCAGGCTGTGTGTGTACTGGGAACGACTGTCTGATCTCCAGACGGGTAAGTTAGAAGCACCACTTCTCCATTTTCCCAGCCTATTGCCAACAGTGGCTTGGTGGGATGCCAGCGCAAGGCTGCGGTTTGGTGAGGACGCTCCACATGACAGCTCTCAACACACTCCCCCTGCAAATACACAAGGAAAACTTGTTTACTTTTATTGCACCTTTCATATGACACACTCATCACAACAGCAGTGTTGTAAATACTGGCGGTAGTACCCACGCGGCCCTCCAGGGCCAGTGACTGTTGGCGTTTACCTGCTGCAGGTATAGATCCACATTGCCTCCATTGCTGGAGCTGGTCGAAGCTACAGCTAATAAAGGAAGCGCCGAGTGCCAGGTTAAACGAGCGGGCGCATCACTGCTGTCAGGGGCTTCGATGCGGTGGTCGAAGTACACCGCCATGTCGCCGGTGCTCCTCTCCTCCTGAAAGCAAGCCACACCATTAATTTGGGGTGTGTACACAGTGAATTCTTTGGTTTTTTGGGGTTTTCCTTAAATGGCGAGTTTGCTCAAAAACCTCTGTTAAGCTGATTAGCATTCATCGAACTCTCATATATTTATTAACGGCTATGTGTAACGTGGTGCTACTTCAAATACGCCACTACCTAATAAAGACACGGGTGATTCGTGGTCAGTCTGCACTATTACGTACCAATAACATCAGTGGCGCAACGTTTTTACGACTAAAATGTCTTTAAAATGCTGTCAGCTGCTAAGCTATATGGGTTAGCCAAAGTTAGCATTTCATTGCCTAACGCAAATTCCAATCGCTTGTAAAATTACTTGAAAATTCGCCTCACTCACCGCTTTCGTTGAGTTAAGGCCAGCAAATCTGTTTAACCTTAAAAAAACACAAACTTTTACAATACAGAGTGGACTGAGTAAAAGATAAGAAGCCCGCTGGAACTCCGGACCGCCATGTTTGTTTAAACATCCAGAGCGTCCAGGACCCGTTGCCCCTGACAACTTGGCGACAGGATTTACGGAAATTACCGAGTGGATCCGAAGGTTGTAGTCCGGGTTGCAATCGGAATAAAGTTTGATAAACCTTAAAATCAAACGAATCGTATGGCTTTTCTAAGGGGTAATTTACTATTTTTTACTAACAAATTTATTATTGAAGGATTTCGTCACATTCGTCACTGCGGCTTAATGTATACAAATATTCCTTACTTTCCCATAAAAGATTTCCATTTCCTGTATAAAACACAGGTGTGTTAAAAAGCATTTTAATAAACACATGAATATTACAAAATGTGTTACTGTTCCGGGTACAAACACATAAACATTTGAATCACAATAAGATGCATTTTAATTATTTATGAATACACACATATTCACAGGATGTCCTTCGCAAACAAACAGGCAGAGCAGAGATGTGCCAGTGCAGGAAAGAGGCTGAACAGGATATCCTCATAACACGTTTTATTGCTGGACAAAAATGGCAACCTATTATCTGCTCAATTAGTCATTTACCGCTTCATACATTATGAGCAATTTCCCCTAAATCTGTTGCACAGAAAAGGACATATGACAATAAATACATGGGTTGGCAATTCTGGTACAGACTGGCTGACCCAGTTCCAAATTGTTCGTCCTTTACCATCTAAATGGATATTTTTAGACTCAGGCAAGCTATTGTTATCATTACTGTAGGTCCGGTTAATTCTCCAGCTGTTTCTTTAAACTTTTATCCAGCAACACCAAACTTTGAACTGCCAGCTTTCGACAATCTCCATCTGGGTCTCCTTCAGCCACGTCTGTAAATATTCAAACATAAAAACAATGAGCAAGACGTCTCAGTATAGTTAAAAAAACAAACACAAAATGGCAGCTTGTCTGCGACACCACACAATCCACTGACGCTCCTGCGCTGGAGGAAGCGGTTTTCCTTACACAGGGTCAGCAGGCGCCCTGTCAGTTAGCCAGTGGGAACCAACTTTTAGCTCCAAACGGACACAAAAATACACAACTGCCGATGAGTCAGTAGCGTCACGTCGGATCAGTGTGGTACAGGACGTCCTGGTTTTACATCCTTCCCAGGAATACTGAGTGCAGCTGTACATGTGTGAGTGGACATCCCCGACTCATTGTGTAATGTCATAACTGATCAAAGGACTTGTGATTTTTAAACACTGTGCATTGTTTTTTTTAAATCAGCATCAATTTCTGTTTTTTTTGTTTTTTTTTTTACCAGCAAGCCACGATCTGGTCTCGAAGAGCTGATCGCTGAAGTCCGTCAGCAGCGTTTGGCTGTTCACGCTCAGAAACAGGGAGCAGACGGCAAAGAGGACGCCTCTCCTCACCACCCTAAAACAGGCAGACGTCAAATTACGGCTCAGAAGAACTGAACAGATCCCAATCAGATCTTTTGGAGTCTTCTTGTATTTGTCTAGTTTCACCACATTTACACACAAACTGTTATTTTTGGATTTTGGACGTTCGGCTACGTCTCACTTACTGGTCAACATGGTAGCGGATTGACCATATAAAGTCCAGTAAAGCACGACCCATCTGTGTAGCCACCTGCAGCAAAAAAAACTGTACATCAGATTCTAAAGGTGCCGTATGGAGTGTAAATGATTTCATACTGCAGATCAGAGCGAGGACACTACCGGTGCGTTGACTGCCAGGTGCATGAAGACCCCCAGCGTGTGGATCAACCTGCCGAGCACCAGATGGTCGCTGCCTAACAGGTCGAACGTCACCTGAGGCCTATAACAAAGGTGTTTATTTGTGATGAATGCACTGAATAAGTGCTAAATGCCCGTGGAGCTAAGTTCTAAAGAACATACCGGTCATAGTTCCGCAACAAAGGGAAAAAGAAGTGTCCAGCCACAGGAGCGTACCGGTTCGGGGCGGCCTTCGGCGGAGGTTGTGTCACACCCTAAAACACATGAGAAATGATTGAGGAGCGTCACCCAAACACCGACAAACGGCTGGTATAAACATCAGATACCTTTCTGAGACGCCTCGTCTTGCTTCGAATCCGCTCTTCTACTTCTTGTCGCCAGTCGGCAGGTTTGTCACTGACGTATGGACTCAAATCAGAGCCTGTCGGTGTTACACCCACCGAAGGCTCTCTCCGGTCAGCGCTTGGCCTCGAGAGCTCCTGTGCTGCAAAAACGAGCACCTGAGGCGCCAGGAGCAAGAGCAGCTCGATTAGACGTTAAACCGGGAAATCTGGTTAAAGTGCCCAAAGACTCTTCACCTCCAACATGTCGAGCCGCTGGCGAAGGCTGTAGTTCAAAGAATAAAACTCTGTGGTCAAATACTGAGTCACCTGCACGGAAAAAAGGGAGAAAAGGCAGCGGAAATGGTGACGGTGTTCCTGTGAAGGTGACAGTAACGCAGGTGCAGACTGCTGTGTTCCTACAGGGATACAGTCGATGACAGTGACGGCCACCATGGCCGCCTGTCTGAGGACCAGGAAGTCATTTAGGTTGTATTTATTCTCCATGTGAAGAAGGACTTTGGTGAGTTGCACGCTGATCTAAAACACAAACATTGTCCAGGGTGAGAAGTGAACTGGGAGGAAAAGTCAGTGCGTTTTCACCAAGTCGCTGTTATACCTCCCTGGCTGCAAAGGTGTTCTTCCTCACCAGATCCTCAGCAGCTCTTAAACTGAGCTCCACGCGCACGGGATCCTCAGAGGAAACCAAATCTAGACGGGCGGATGGAGAAAGGATCAGACACGGCGTAAACAAAAGCACATTTTTAAAAGGTGAGGTCCAAATAAGCGCTGGTGAGTCCTACTTTCCAGGCAGTCACGCAGGTAGCGTGGCGGAGAGGCCGCACTTGTCTCCTGATCCTCGGACATATCGTAGGGAGTGAGCTCATCGTCGCTGCACAGGGATCCAGAAGCACAGTGAATCATCGTTCAAGGGAAGTGTAACATTCACAGACCAGGTAAGAGTCACCTGTCCAGCTCCGAGTCCACCGGAGTGCTCAACTTCTTCTGTGGTGATTTACTCTGGGCAGAGGGAGGGCTGTCGTTGGTTACTTCAGCACTCTCGGATCTGCCGAAGAGTAACAAAAGATGCTTATGATAATCGATACTTGCACACGTAGACACAGACTGTACGAAAAGATGGATGGATGGAAAGAGGGAGAATCGAGGGGCGTGATCGCCCCCTGGTGGGAGGCGCTCGTCAAAGACTGATCGCCCCCGACACCAAAGTTATTTACTGGACTGAACCTTGTAGGTCTGCCATCAGTTGTACCTGGTTACGGGCTCGGGCTCTGACTCCTCCCCAGACTGAGGTGTCATCAGAGAAAGAAGCTCCCGAGTCTCATCATCCTGCTCGTACTGCAGAACAGAAAATCACAAGCTCAGACGTTGTGGCGTCACGCAATCGGGAAAGCTATTTAAAGACTTTACCTCAAATTTGAGTTTGTTTCCGCTGATATCCATACGAGAGCTCAGACACTCTCCCACCACCATGCCCATAAGCCGAATCCGGACCACGCTGCTGTCTAAGTGGCTCTGCATGCCCCCCAGCAGACACTGAAGTAAATCTGAGCAGAAACCAGCGTAAACCGGTGCAAACTCCTCCTTTCTGTTCATCGATTGAGGGGAAAACGCTTCTTTATTCCTACCAGATCGTAGCTCCTGTAGTTCCGAGCCATCCAGCAGGTTTACACTCAGCAGTAAGGCTTTGCTGACGTACAGCTGCTGCTCTATAGGGGTGTGTTTCACTGCACTGGGGTTCGCCCACGCCTGGGACACAGCCCGCAGGACCTGCAGAAAAACAGCAGGCCTTAAAACCAACCATGTTTACGCTGCCATGCACCGTAGCTGCTGGAGAATCCACAACCTGGATGAGCAGTGGCCTTCGCTCCCGGTCGGCTGCGAGGTAACCTAGAAGGGTCCTCAAAACGCGAGTCTGGCGGGAGGAAAAACAGCCAGCTCGAACAGAATTTGGATGATTTAAAGTAACCTTAAAACTTGTCTTCATACCTCGTATTTGTACTGCAGCAACAGAAGCTTATGTGTGAGGACAAACTGGGCCTTTTTACTGGTTAAGACTAGATTCCCGATGATCCGGCCCAGTTGGTCAGCTCTGGGAGAGGAGACAGGTCTCTCACTGGAGGCCGGAGGAAACTGCTCCGCTCCGGATGGGACATTTACCTGCTGACAGTCTGCACCAGTCCTGCAAGCACGCTCTCCAGGCAGCGCTGCGGAACATCCTCCAGCAGCTTCCAGCAGACCCTCTGCCACACCATGTCTGAGCGCGTGCAGACGGACAGTCGAGGGGCCATCTCACCCAACACCAGAGCTGCAGAGAAGAACCGAAAAGCCTCCATCAGTCCATACGGATGCTGCAGTTGATTACCGGGGTCCATCGCCAGCGGACTCTTCCATGTAATCAAATAGTATGTCAAAAATACAAGAAGAACAACACCGACGCTCACCACTGTGACCTTGCACGCACACCTTCCCCAGTACCTGAGCCACAAACGTCAGGGAGCAGTCTGTGCCGCCTGCCAAACCAGTCAGAGAACTTTGCTATGAAACGGTGGATCTAAGCTCTAAACAGTGCTGTGGGGCTTTCCTCACTTCTGAGGGCTTGACACACACGCTCCAGAGCGGCGAGCATCTCTGTCGCAAGCAGCGGGTAATATCGCTGAGGAAGAAATAGGGCTTTGTTGTTGGGGTGCAGCCTGTTTGCCAGCAAGTCTGGGAGCCCCACAATCCGACCCTGCAGTGTCTCTCGGAGCTGAGGGGAATCAGGGGGTCCCGTCCCCTGACAGTAGGACCACAGCAGTTCAGCAAGTCGGCCGTTCTGAAGAAACCTCTCGGTGATGCTGACCAAGAGGTCCAGGTTTATGCTGGGCCTGCCTTGGAAAAAACGAGGAACGATCAGAAATAACAATAATTAAACAAAAATATGATGTATGTGGCTCTTATCTGAGACTACAGACCTTAGCTCTCCGATCCCTTCCATCAGTACCAACAGCGTCTGCTCAGGGGGGCCTTTGAGAAACAACCCATCCCACAACTCTCTGCGTGTCTGCGCTTTTAAACTGTGCATCCAGTCAGCCTGCATGTTCCTGACCAGGAACCCGATGGTTCTAGTGAAGTGGGCTCTCCTGAACTCCGCCCGTTCATTTGAAGTGATTCTACTGTCTGATCCTTCATCCACGTAAGAATGCAAAGTTTGAAGCGTGGTAATAATGTCCTTGCTTTCTGCAGATGTGCTGAGGGTACGGAAACACTGAGCCATTACTGAACGAATCTCACTGTTTGGTGTAAGAGTCTCCATTTTTTAAGCATAGGGTAGTTCACACGAAGATTAGATGTTTTTGGTTAGAGTCCTGCAGGCGCTGTGATATGCGATGACATTTATCCTGCAGAGAATTTCAAACTGACAATCAAATGGTTGAAAGTGAAGAGAACGCTGTGTGTAGTTTGGCTGTTAGCCAGGCGAAACTGGCTAACACATTGTGAGTTATATTGTCTGCAAAAAGGAGAAGAAGAAATAGACCGTCTTGGTGTAAAGGTGTGCAGCTCCTACTGTGCGCGCAGCCACGATCCTGAGCTTTTAGCGTCGTTCATTTTACTGTTCTACATCAAAATACTTCCGTGGAGACCCAGAGAGCGAGACACAAGGTTCCGGCGACAAAACATCGATGCTGCGTTCAAGAACCGAACGTTTTTCCGCAACACAATGTTAACACCCTGCTGACCGTCCAGAACGCATTTTGGTGGCATTGTTGCTGTTGATGGTTTAGGTTGTTGTTGTAATAATAGGAGCTAGGACTAATATTATCATATAAAAATATATTACAAAACAATTATTTTTGTACAGTAGCAATAATAAAAACAGCAACAAGAACAACCGTTAGGGCGACTGGTGATAAAGTGAATATTCAGTTAGAGAAACAAGGACATAAAACAGACAGGTTTATTATATATTTCCTTTATTTTTCTATTTACTTCACTGTTTAATTTTAAACTGTTCTGTTTTAACAATGACTGAAATGATATTTCCCCAGCAACAATCATGTTTAGATCTCATCTGGAGATCTCCAAAAATAATATACAACTATAACCAATACTTGTTTATACATTTACCTTTGAAAATAGGAATAAATTTAAACTCTTTTCTACAATATTCTCTCTTAGTCACCCAATTTCACATGCACTACTACAGTAGTGATGCTTGTGAAAGGTTCTCTGGACACTGGAAGTGAGTGTGAGAGACAAAAAACTCACAAAAATGACAATTCATATTTACAGCTCAGTCTTCATCATTTATAATTTAACCACCTGACTAGGTCACACGGTCAGTGCTTTCTCCAGGGCTCATCTATAGTTTGAATTTTGACAGGGTGCCGCAGTGTCGGGACTAGCAGGCCATGTTTTGTCTCCCTTCAAAAGGTAAGCTCTGATTGTTGGCTCATGATTGCCAAGTGTGAGCCCCTGACCCCGACGGATTCATGAATATACACTTTAACTTTGGCTTAAGCTTTGGTCTTGCTGAGAGCAAAATTTGGGACATGGTTAAAGTGCACTGGCCTTCATCGCTTCTTAAAAGGAATGTTCTTCTCTACCTCATGCTCCTATATGGTCACATCTGTTCTCGTTTAGGAGAACCAGAAGCAGATATCAAGCAGGGTGAATTAGGAGTACTCACTGTACTGCAAACATTACTCATTATGATATGAATGAAGTATTCCGTCAGTTGGGCCAACAGTCAAAAACAGGAGCTGAGCTCAGGACCCCCAAGACCTCACGAGGTCTCCGACACCTCAGCTGATAGAGCCAGCACATGATTTATCCGTCAAAATTCAGAGGTATACAAAACCAACGTTTCCAGGCAAGACCTTAGTCCAACTGGAAGACAACAGTAGCAACTGCAGATACTGCTGGAAACCAAAATGGTGCAGAGGACACGCTGCTCCACCTCCACACACCACCTTCCAGAGGAGGCGGCCGTCTGGTGTTTGCCGAGGGGCGGATGCCGCAGTCCTCAGCCCCGAACCACTCTGCTCTGAAGATGGTGAGTTAGAAAAATCTATTTTCAAACGAGGAATATTGTCAGGTTAGTGGTAAATGATGGGGGGGATACTGTACACGCTACATGCTAGAGAAGATTACAGACAGCTGTCTCTCAGTGAAAGATGAGAAATTTTCTTTTCTTCCCAACTATAAAAATACCTAGAATCTAGTATGAGTGTAGAAAAAATTTTACATGTACAAGTCATTTACATCCAAGGCTCGTTTTGTCCCAGTGGAGTGTCAGAAGAAGAAGAGTGGTGATAGAGAGACCTGAACCAGTGGACAACAGAAACTCCGTGGTGACACTGATGCAGAAACCACAGAACCTTCACTGAAGCCCACCAAAAGATCCCGTGTTTGACTAAGAGTGAACGAAATCAGTGAAAACTAAGTTGTTTAGTCACTTGGAATGGCAGAAAACACACACTAGATAAGTGAATATAAAGACAGCCACCGTTGCCTTAAATGGCATAAATTAGAGTGAGGAATTACTTTTCAACAGTGCGAGTGGGACGAGTCCACAACTCTGCTGCTATGTCAGTAGTGTGTGTGCGCTTTCACCTTCAGAATACCTGTAAAATATACACAAACGGATCCCTTCAAAGTAAACACATTGTTCACAAAAACAGGAATGCAAAAGAAATAATACATTAGTGCAAAGTACAACCATTTGACTATTCACCTATACTGCAAACGTCAGTATCAGAAGGAAAAGCCAGTTAAATAACCAGGTGAAGCTTTCACCGTCAGCGTCAGTCAGGTACTGGACACTCGGGCCAGCGGCAGACGGGGACTAAAGCAGAACTCTCAAGATCTCGCTGCTGTTTCCCTTTCAGGTGAGATCAAGTGTTTGGGGAGTTTACCAGGTGTGTGTAGGTGTGTTTAATCCAGCAGATTGGAAAGATTTAGGAGCCTTTAGGCAAATGAAATCGTCTGATCCCTTTGATGCTGCGCTTCATTCCCTTAGAACATTAAAAACCCATTCACACGTGTACGTGTACAGACACACACACACACACACACACACACACACACACACACACACACACACACACACAAAACCCTCCAAGCATTTTTCAGAAATGCCCGTCACATGGTTTCACTGGGAAGAATGTGCTAAAACGACAGAGGCAGCACAGCAAACTTAAAACTTGAAAACAAAGCAAAGAGGAAATCGATGCTCCCATCTCCTGACCAGAGCTTCATATGACTTTTTAAACTCAGATTAAAGCAGGACTCAGCCTGGTTCAGGAGACGAAAGCGCTCTCGTACCACCGCCGCTGAGCCGAGCTATGCCAGCTTCACAGGATGAACCAGTCCTTTTCCCCTCCAGTTTAAGGCCTTCCGGTTCGCTATTTTTTAAGCTCAAACGACACCTTTGGAAAGGGACTGAAAGATGTCGGTTCAATCATGTACACATTCACTCGACAGCCAAGACTTGGGTCCCTCTAACCAAATAACATGGAAGTCACCAGAACCAAAGTGTGCTCAGGAGGGTTCATACATCCAGCCACAGAAGAGCGATCGCACGGCTGCTTTAGCCAAGGGGCTTCGTATTTCTGCTAAATCATCTTTGAGCAGGGTTTGGATGACTAGAGTGCGCTGTTGCTGGTCTCTGATGAAACCTTTTGCTTTTGGCCCTTACGGTGATGCCCAGTCTCCTCCCTCTCTCCAGCCTGAGTCCCTGCGTGGCTGCGTGGAGTCTACTTGACTTCAAGGATGGAGGGGTTTGACTCCATGATGGCCACAATGATTTTATCTATGTAGTCTTGTAGCCTGTAGTTGATTTCCTCCTGTTTGTGGACAGCCTCCATCAACTGGAAACAAAAGTCACGGCGATAAAAAAAGCTGATTTCAAACACCAAAGTGGAAGTGATGAAGGAGTCGATTGACAGCCTACCTCTGAGCGTGACACAGAGTTGATCTCTGCTGCCAGCGAGTCGGAGAAGGAGGCTGACATGAGATTCTTGGCTCCCTGGATGCTGAGGTTGATGATCTGCCCGTTTAATTCGTCATTCTGCTCCTTCAGGCTGCGGTTGTCCTGGAGGGGTTGAAGGTCACAGATCAGGAAAAGAGAGAGCACACACAGAAAACCAGGAGCCTGACGTTGGAAGAGGGTGCGCTACTTGTTTAAGTCGCCTGATCTCCTGCTCCAGCTCCGCCTCGCGCGTACGTGTCTGGTACTCCTGGAGCCCTGCTCCTGGCGTGCGCCCTCTTTTCGCTTCGGCCTCTAGTTTGTACAACTGGAGATGTTCGAGCTGCTTCCTCAAGTCTTCAATCAGCTGGGACACAAACAAATTCAAAGATATTTGGAAGTTCCTTTTAGAAATCTTTAAAACATCAACAGGAGGGAAAATCCTGTAGACAACCTAATCTAATGAGTATTAACTCCGTGCGGTCTGTTTAGCTTTGTGACTCTGACCTCCTGAGTTCCCTCCTTCTCCTTCTGACTCTGGTGGCGCTCGTGGCTCAGTTTGTCAGCCATCTTTTTACGGAATTCTGTCTCCTCTTGCAGCCTGTCAGACATTGTGTCCCGCTCATCCTGAAGCTTCATCTTCTCCTTTAGAATGCATGAAAACAAAGACGAAGTGAGCAGGGAGATTTCCAACAGTGTAAAGAAAGCACAACACATGAGTCATTTTCATTTTCACCTCCTCCAGTCTCCCAATGTTTGCGCGAAGACAGGGAACACATGACCGCAGCTCGCTGTTTTCTTCATCGAGCTGCTGCAGCCTGTGAAAACAAGAGAAAAGAACCAGTGTTCAGGGCAGTAAGTGGAGCGGCACCTAAAGCCGTACCAGACAGCCTAGCTGCAGTGGCAGACCAGTGCCTCGGGGCGGCAGCACTGGCACTCTTGCGCGCCCTACTGGCGCGTTAATGGGTGTCCTTCTGGACCTGAGAGACAGGTTGGTTCTGTTGGGTGTGTCTCTGCGAGAATCACCAAGGCGCCAATACAACAAACTGTATTTGATGAGCAAATCCAATCTTCTTCCCGCTCACCTGGTGTTCAGGTTTTCCAGCTCCATCTCTCTCTCCCTCTCCAATTTGACCGTGGCCTCTTTTTGACGGCGGCTCTCCTGCTGCAGCTGCTCGTGAGCCTGTAGCTCCTGTTCCTTCAGCTGCTCCTCCAAAGCATTGGCCCGGTGGACCAGATGAAGGTTTTCCTGGCGCAGCCGTGCGTGTTGCTCCACCGAGGCCTCCGACTCCTTTTCCAGCTCAGCCACTCGACGCTCAAGGAGGAGCACCTTGGAAAGGTTTTCCAAAGAGTTAAAAGTCGATAACAGGGGGAGAATGCAGCAGCTCACCTCTGTAACTGTGATTAACAAGAGCCAAAATATTTATCGTCCTCCAGAAGAAACGAGCTCTCACCTTGTCTGTGATGTCATTGTCAGCAAGCTCCATGATGTCCCGCGTTAAATCGCTCATGGTGTCCAGCGTCATAGAGCTGTTCTGGAGGAGGTGTCTGCATGTGTGGAAAGAGGGATATTTAATGCTATTTTCCTCTGGCACCCACTGAGAAAAATTCTGTTTTCCTGAGCGCGAAAAAACACTGTTGCAATCATACTTGAAACCCAACGCTTTAGCTTACCTTGCAACTTTTTTGCTGGACAGCCTCTTGCCAGCACTGGATAGGGGGACAAAACAACAGGAAAACTGGTCAGGAAAAGAAAAAAAGGATGGAGGAAGGAGACACTATCTCCTGAAATCCACTAATCCCACATCACAGCAAACACCAGTGACAGTGTATTACAGAACCCCAAACGACTCACAAAGGGCTTCAGTTTATCTTAGTCATAAAGTTCCGTTTAAAAAGGCGTCACTGTCACTTAGTTTTCTGTAATACAAAAACAGCCAGTAAATCCGGACCTGCACGTCTGTACCGACTGGTCCAAACATTTATGCTTCAACTCAAATGAAGCGTGAGGATGATGATGCCAAGAACCCAAATAAACTCACTCACCTGGGATTCTTTTTCATAAGGTATGAAAGTAGCACAATGCTTCATATGTGTGAAATAAAACCCTGGAAATTAGCCAGCACAAAGCTGCCCTAATCTCTAAAATGACAGATATCACTCAGAAAAGGAAGGAGCAGAACGGAGAAGATTAGCATGCAGCACGTGTGTGAAGAGTACAAACTGTTACACACAACATCATGTTTTTGGTCCGGTGCAGAACGCACACATGCAGGCGGTTGCACCCATCAAACACCACAAACACAGCTTGTAACTGGACTAGGGTGTGATTGACGTGTTACCTAGTCATCTCTAGGAAATTGAGACGGGTGGAGAGGTCCTCCAGACGGCTTATTTGTTTGTGACACTGGCTACAGAAAAAGTCCAGGGCCTCCTCTCTGAGGAAGCTCTGGAAGCAGTCAGGGAGAGGAGCAGGTGCACTGGAGAGAGGAAAATAAGGAGGGAAAGGAGGAGGAGGAGGTGGTGAGTGACAGACGAGAGCCATGGAGGCGGCGGGTGAACTCTGCAGTATACAAGTCAGATAAGTGAGAGCTGAAGTGAGAGAAGAGTGTGAGACAAACTGAAAGGTGATTGTGAGTGTGTTCCTGCAAAGTGTGCACAAGAAAGTGCTCCTAAAGAATGAACATGATCTCTTATGTGTTCCTCTCTGGGCATCTTCCTGTTTAATAACGGACATGAGAGAAGGTGATTAAATCTCAGTTTTGTAACTTTGCCCTCTTTTCACGTCACCTCAACTTGCTGACTGTTCATTCAGAAAGTGAATTATGCAACAGGCTGGCACAAGTTCCTGTTTATTTAAGCAGAAATACGGCGTACTTTGACCGTCACCTGGTCATATATGCGGTCATATCCAGACAGTTTCGCTTGTCTGTGTTAAAAAGATTCCGATTCAACCCCACTTCACATTTCTGTGTCTGTGTACAACAGATGGAAAGCTGTCAGAGAGCTGTAATATGCAGATGGCTAAATGTGGGAGTGTGTGTAGGAGGAATCACTGCATGCACCAACACCAGGATGACTGGCTCCAAACACACTGACGCATTCACACCGAGTGGGTGAAACTTGTGGGATGTCGGTTTTTTCTGCATGTTTTTTTTTAGTCAAAGCAGTATTTCCTGTAAATGTTAGCCTGTTTGCCTCATAAAGGATCAAAAGCATGAACTAGAAGTCTTTTGGAGCCGGTATTTGCCCGTTTTTGATTTTTGATCTTTGTCTGTTATTATTTCTATGAGCTAACTTTTAGTGTTATAAATCAAACTAAATATTACTAAAATGATGTCCAATCATTTTATTTGGGCTAATTAAACAAATCATTACAGTTGGAGGTGTGTATTGATTTATTTATACTTTTGAATTAGTCTGAATCTGTCCAACTAAAGCTCAAAAATAAAGAGATGTCCTCACCGTAAAGTTGGCCCCCCCTTATAGTGTTTACAATCCTGCTGACACAGGAAACTCCAGTTTCTTGTGTATTCAGGATCAGATTAGTTGTACAGAGTGTAAAGGCTGAATTATTCCCTACAACTGAGCCGACATGCTGACACAAGGCTGCTGCCAGAAATCTGGGCTTCGTCTTTGAACAATGATAGAAGTGGCACCGTGTGTTTCCATGTCTTTAATCTGGTCTACGTTTGTCCCTGACAGTCTGCCAACTGTTGTTTCAGCAAAACCTGCCGTCTGACCAAAACTGTTGATTTATATGGGCCAGGTAGCCAACGTGCACTCACAGACGAGTAGAATGGCATGAACTTTGTAAACACATATCATACCTAGTTGTTTTCCAGAAAGAAGGCAGATAAGGCAGATCAAGGCCGTCTATGCTAAGCTTTATCAGCATTTCTACTCAATTACAATTTTTTTTTTTTAAAAAAGGTTTTATCTTAAGTATGCAGAAAAGATATTTTTGCCAAAAAACAAAAGACTGAGTGACGAAAATTACATTTATACTGTATTTACCTAATTTTGGCAAATTCCAGGCAGTTTGTACCTCAAAAAAGTTTGTTTTTCTCAATCAATAAAGAGTTTAAACTTGGATTTGTGTCAGCAGTGTAGCAAGGTGAGCACATACCTGGGAGACAGCGGGGAGGAGCCATTGACCTGCGCGGGCGGCTCCAGGAGTTGGGAGTCACCCGGTTGCTCCGTGCCATCCACCGCGCTTTCCAGGAGCAACTCTGAGGTGTTACTTTCCCCAAAGTCCTCAAAGTGCTCCTCCTCCCCACCAATGACTGTCAGCATGGCTGGTTTGTGGCTGTGGAGCTCAGAGTTCAGGGAGAACCTGAGGGACACAAACGAAGATAAAAAATGATGAAATGAGTCAAGTTCCCAGTTAGTCTAAATGAATCCTGCCCCAGCAAGTGCTGCAATCTAGACAAATTCAAAGATCACTTGTCTTCAAAAGGTAATCTTTTAATCAACATTAATCCCAAAGGCTGCTTTGGCCAGAACAAAATGTGTTGTGGCTTGTTGCCCATGTAGGACTGCTAGACTGTCTGATGGGAGTAAAGCTAAACCGGTGTGTGTGTGTGTGTGTGTGTGTGTGTGTGTGTGTGTGTGTGTGTGTGTGTGTGTGTGTGTGTGTGTGTGTGGCTGTGCTGATAGCAGGACTGCCATCCCCCACAACTGAAAACAATCTTACACCTTCACTGAACAATGTAGACGATCACTGAACAGGGAAATGGCCATTTGCTAGTAAACTGGATATAAAGTCATGCTCAAACTGGCAGAAAAGGACGCCGCCCCAAAAGTCAAGGTCACCTTAATTTCCAATGAGAAAATCTAAAATACCACAAAAACAAAGAAGCATTTAAATGGTTCCCTAGACCAAGGCGCAGCGCCACCCTGTGAAAACTGACCATAATATCAACGACCCATGCTGAAGCCACTCACCCTTTACCCGGGCTCTTACTACCTGGCTCCACATTCGGACCGCCGGGACAAAGACACGATGAAGAGGGAGAACGCATCTTTGCACGGCCTCCGCTGCCCGGGCATGAAAGCCGTGGGACAACTGGAGTTAAAACCCCGGACAACCAGAGCGGAATCCTGAACGGCCACGGAGGTAAAGCGCAGACAAGAAGTGGTTCTCCTGATTGGAGAAAAGCCCTCGCTCCTTTTTTGTAAATATCCGAGTCTGCAGCGAGTCCACGACTGTGCGTGAGCGTGAAGCAACGTGGCCAAGCGACACACACTGGAGCGCAGCAGCAAGGCTGACTGTGAGTGGCTTAAGCAGATTTGAGCTAAGCAGCAACGGCCAACAGACAGTCCTGCTGACCCCACAAGGGCCAAATGTGTGTGGGGACACGGCTAAGACACAGGAGGGTGGGGGAGGCTAATCCTGTTAGATTTTTAATCCCCAGACCAATGCATATACTTCTAATCTTAATATGTCTAAGAGATGCTGGCAGAGCCAGACCAGATGAACTTTTTAGGTGTCTTTAGAAAAATGGTGAAAAGGTTTCCAGTTTTTTCATATTAGTATGAGATTGGCAACATTCTTGTAAAGGATTCATTATCACATTCTTCCACATTCTTTTGCTAAATGAAAATCTGAAACAAGGGAATGAATACGTTCAGAGGTTTTGGGTCTGGCCACTCCAACAACAAAAAAAACATACAAAAATAAAACAGCGCGGAAAAAACGCTAACTCAACATTTCCTGCAATTCAAGATGCAGTCATGCAATGGGAAGTCCGTGCACATCCTACGCCAGGCAGACCGCTCCAATCTGTCATTTAGCTGCACACGCAGGCCACGCAGGGTCACACAGTCAGACCCCAGTTTTCTGTACTTCCTCACTTTTGAACTAAAGACCACGTCAACAAGAGCCTCCTCTGTATGGACAGGCAGAGCTGATCTTTCACACTTTTACCTCTTTCCAGGGAGCTTTTAAGATCATGAACAACATAACAAGGCTCTTGAAAAATAGATATAGATTCTATAGAATACTTACAATCAATTTAGAAAAACATAAATGAGCAGAACAAGGCAGTTTATATCTTATTTAAAAGAGGTATGGAACGCAGTTGCCAACAGCTGACGACTGCAACCATACAGGAAAAGAGACGAATTAAATTCTAAGGTTTTTGCTGAGAACCAGGGCAGATCGCAGGATGGATAACACAGCTGAGCTCCAGCCAAAACAAAGGATGATCTACTCAGATGCACCAAGAACCTTCTGCAGTTCACCCTGTGCTCATTTCAGTTCATTTCTCCATGAGCTGACCTGTTCCCACTGACAGGAATCACCAGCCGTCCATGTCCCTGCTGACTGAGAGACAGAGATTCTTTTGGTGACCGTTAGGGGCATAAAACGGAGACTCTGTTCAGATTAGCCTTAAAGGTGTCAGATGAGTTACACAGCGGTTGTTTACTACCTCATTGGTGATCCATATATAGGTAACCAGGTCTTTAATAACCACGTGATGTAATGCGTAAGCTCAGTGCTAAACGTTCACTTCAAGGTTAAAGATCTGAGACAAGTGCTAAAACTACTGGAATCTTTGGCAACAGGAAATAGCATTCTGGCATCAATAATGAAAAATTTAAGATCATTACAGAAAATGATATAAAAACTGGCTTTTTTAAAATTCAAATATAAATTCCCTATGACACAGTTTGGTGCTGTCGGTTTTGTCTGTAGCTGACCTTGTCCCGGTATCTTCAGGGTCATGGAGTGTGGCCTCGATTCCGCTGTCTGTCTCCACATCTTCATGCATCTCAGGGGGTACGAGAGCACCCGTGTCTTCATCTGTGAACGTCTCACATTCGCTGTAAGTGCTCTCGGAGCCCAGGTACGCACTGTCAGTCACCTCATTTTGCTGCAGAAGCAAACAAAGGTAAATATTAGAAAATGGCCATTGACCTGCAAAGAGAACCTGAGTGCAGAATTCCTGCTGCACTTTGGAAAGTTGATCCAAGAAAAACCTGGCCCAGTACAAAACCTCTATGAGCATAAGGCCAAAGATTTGAAATCTTTGGCCTTATGCCTTCATTAAATTAATCAATATTTACAGGTATCAGAGCTGCAAAGAAAGCAACAGGTACCATAATAAATGAAGCATCAACAGGAACAGAGCCCGGGGGGGCGATCCTTTGTCCAGAACCATTTCCTAAAGAGCACTGGCTGCACATGAAAGCCTCCCAAAGATCTCGGACCAACGCCCCGTTTGAATTGGTCTCAGAGTGAGTGAGAGAGAGAAAACTCTTCCAAAACTTTACCTCTTCGTTTAGCTCAACTGAGCCCTCTGAGGGGAGGAGCCAGAGGCAAAGTCCAAAGAGTGGCAAAAGTCTTGTAAAACTAATGTCCAGGGCTGTTTTGAGAGGACCAAGTTAAAACGCTATCAGCTTGATAAGCAGGTAATCTCCCCGTGTCTGGAGTGACAGTGGAAACCTGTGATGTTACACGTTACAGACTCCAGGGAAGGGTGTTGTGCCGCGGTACAGCTGAAAACCATCTCCTTGGCTGTTTTGAGAGCAAACACGATTAGTACAGAACGGCCTTTGAGAAGATCTCCTTTCCTGCCAGAAACACGAAGGCCTGAGAAACAGGTGTGGCATTTACCTCAAACATGAACTTCCCAAACTCAGAATCCACAAGACAACAGACGGGTAAACATTAAACATTTATAATTCAGCATATATCCACATGTATAAGTATCATTTTGTTAGTTTAAAAAAACACCCAGTAAAAAAGATTCACAGATGTGAACTAAATGACTTGTCAACTCTTGGGAGTCTTCAAAGTCTCTCCTGCGTGTCCACCCCGCACCAACAGGGGACACTGGTGCCGTGCGGGGTGAAGCCGCTGGATAAACACAATAGTGCAAAGTGCAGAGAATCTGAAATTCTGCAGTGCTCAGAACCAGTGTTGTATAAACATAAAGGTTCTCAAGTGGAGTTCCGGATATGGCAACCACAACTATGAAAACAATTTAACGTAGATGTAAAAACTCAAAGCTCATTCCAGCTGATTCGGTCTTTAAAAGGACGCTCAGAGCCGAGCCTGCCATAGGCAGTTTAGTGGCACCCGAGACATGGTGTTTTGTGCCTGTGGAACATTCCCACAGTGGTAATGATAGCCCTGCAAGCTGCTCAGTAAATGGCAGCAGGAAGAAAGAGTGCACAGAGAGTTCAGCATGAGACTTCTGGGTGCAACTGTGGGGAGGGAAGCTTTGAGGACTGGAACACATGCAAATGATGACCAGCTAAGCTGAGCCTGCTCTCTGCTGCCTCACCTCATCATATTCCTCTGGACAGCCGCCGGCTCTGTCCCCCCGACTGTAGTTGGCCCTGTAAAGCTGTGGATCTGGACCTGCAGGTGTGACAGGAACAGAAGGTTACTGCATTTGGAATGGTTCCATCAGGTCAAAAGACTAGCGTATACTACCTCAAACTACTGTATATCCAAGTCAATTATATAATTAGGAAGAGAAAAAGGCTGCTTACTGTGGCAGCATTGTTTAGAACTGGTTTCAGCAAATCCAGGGATGTAAAACCTACCTAACTCATGATGATACGCGTAATAAAGAGAAGAGTTTGGACAGACATGTTATCTGCCAATACCCTAGTAATGTTATGTACCAGAATGTATCATGTCTGCTCCAAAGAAAAATGCAAAATACAAACTAAAACTATACTATTTCAAGCTACCCAACCTACTTTATCAGCTAAAATGGTGTGTCTGTAAACCTACTCTCCTAGATTTACTGCCAGTAATGTAAAAAAAAAAGTGACAATTCGCATTATGTAATCTGATGCTCAGTATTTCAATGTCTCTGTTATCAAAATGTCTCTGTGGGCAAAAGGTGAGGTAAAGCTATAAACGACGTCCAAGGAAAATGCTGCCATTTTAGACGACTGTTGGAATCACTTTCAGGCACGAGGGTAACTTAAGACGGCTCCCATCAACCACTGCGCGCTTTCATCTAGTGAACACAGCAGCTCATAGTGCTCCGGTGAGACAATACGACTCAAGCAGTGTTGTCCAGAGCTGCCAGGAAACCCGGGGCTTTGCAGCTCCCTGCACGGCTGACGAAACCTGTTGTTCATTAGTGCCCATAGAAACCTGCGCATACACGTCCCACCAGGTATCGAATACTGGCGCTTGCGTGTGTGGTGGATTCTCCTGGAGCACCTGCACTTTCCAGGGTAAATTCTAGGCAGCAAAGCTCCAAAATATTTGTAAGATTAACTTCAGGTAATGAAGAGATGCCACAGCTGCCACAGGAAATGAGGCGTTTCACCCTGCAGCCATGTTTTTGTCCAAGGCTATCCCTGGCAGACAGCGCGGCCGAAATAAAAATAACAAAAAGAGAGGAATGCAGTTAAAACTAAAATGAAAACACAGAAACAGAAGAGCTGGCTTTTTACTGTGTTCTAGCCACAGCCACAAATTGTAGTAAAACCTGGACTCCGCCTTTACAAGTGTAGTGGGATTTTCTCAGCAGTGTGTGAGTGACTCGGGAGGTTAAAGCAAAGCTCAAACCTTCACACACAAATAAGAAACTTATCAGATTCATGATTTCGTGGGTGCTGAGCATGCAGAAAAGGAGCTGGGGCAAGCACATGGACAGCAATCATACTAGACTAATATGAGGGCAAAATGTGGCTAAAATAGTCATTTATTTAGAATAATGATTTTGTTTTGTCCTGTTGTAGTTTGGTTTCCACAGTGACAGAAATAAAACCAGGAGAGTGAGAAGAGAATGAGGGATGAGTGAGGACGGTAAATAATAGATGTGAATAGGACTCGGCTCTGAAACCTTGCCAATGGAGCCATGTGCATCGCCAGGTCATGACTTATTTATGGTCCCAGAAACCAAAGCAGCATAGCCCACAAAGTGTGGGGCAGCATTAGCACGGAGTCACAAAGCTGAATTCACGTCAACAGATGCGTTAGACGCCTCCAGATAAAACTCTTTCTCTGTCACAAGAAGAGAACTCTTATCTAAACGCACACATTTGGACTGTTTCCATAAAAAGACACACACCTCCATCGGTAACTGCAGAGATTCCACGGTGGAAGTCTTCGAAGCTGATCACTCCGAGGCCGCTGGGATCCAAAAACTTGGTCAGGTCCTTCACCTGCAGACACGATTCAAAGATCAAAACTAGAAGTATTATGCTGGGGTGCAGGAGGGCCTGATCATACGAGTGTGTGGGAGAAATCAGTGTTTTATCCACATTTAAATAGATAAGTTAGCATCAACAATCTGCTCCAGACTGGCGGGAATGTGCTCGTTCTATATTCTAAAACTGCTTCAACACACTTAATGTAAAAAGATGCCAGGACTGTTACTGCATTCGCCCGTTCAGTGAGTTACACAAGAGCACCAGCATTCCTCTACATACTGGTAACCTGGCATCAGGAGGATAATATGATCTTCTACTTCTACAAAGATTTTGAAAAGTAAATCCAGTCGGATCCAAGTTGGATCCATGCTTAGACGGCCTTCGCCTGAACAAACGTGCTTCCTCAACGTGAAAGTCCTAAGGAAATGCAACGGCAATCGGACTCATTTACATAAATAACAAAGTCACAAGCTGAAGCTGAAGCCCCTCAAACCCATTATTATAGTAGGAGACACGTATCGCTGGCAGAATTAGCTGGCCAGGAGCCTGGGAATGTGCTGCCTGAGGTTTCTGTGGCACCAACCTGCTTATTACTCAAAAAAGAAAGTGCATGTGGACATGAGCACGGTCATTTCAGAGACCTTCCTGCATGTCAAACAAAAAAATAGAAACTAGTCGCGACAGCTCGTTTGGCTTCTAATGTGGGTTTGATAACGAAAGCCTAGCTGGATTTATTAATTGTCTTAACTTAGTAAAAGTAAGTTAAATGATATTCTGTCAACAGATGTGCTAACACCCAAGGCAGAAGATGAACAACACTTTCCGGCATCACCCACGTCATCGGCACCTCTGCAGACTGAGGCGAGAAACCCGAGACGTGGTCGGGGAATCACACCAGCCTCTGTGGCCATGGTGCTAATTTTACAGCCATTCAAATAAAGAGATTTCGGTTGGAGTTGTTGTGTGTTCGGTAAAACTCCGGAAGTGGTGCTGGTGTGTAGGATGAAGTGCAGCCTCAGCCAAAGCATTCAGAGCAACAAAGCTCTGGGGTCCATCCATGGCCTACATCGGTGCCGTTCAGCCTGGGCAGCAGCGTCAGGCCCCTTAGGTGTCCCGAGCTCAGCCTGTTCACTTATACTGAGGTTGAGCCTGGAACTGTAAAAGGTGAACTTAAGTTCATGTCAAATACAAAAGTAGGGTAGAAAAATCTCTAATGTCACTTAATGTCAACGTCTCTAGTGTCAATATTCACTTGATCACCTTGACTTACTGGTTTTCGTCTGTAAACTCAACCCTGCCGGCACTTCTACCCTGTTCCATTTGACTCAACCCACAACTGCAGATCCTCCACCCGTCAACACCACAAAACTATTTTGCTCTGCATTTTTACTTCTACTAGATAGTCTTTTAACCAAGTTAGGGGCATTTTCTAATGAGAACATTCACTGTTCATGTGTATTACAAACGTGAGAGGAGACAGATATGAGCTCCACTGTGGGCAACGCTGCGGCCACTGCAGCGTTAAGCATCCAACTTTTTCCAATTTCCTCTATTGTGTGTAAGCAGCGATGGAACGCCTGACTGCCTCCACACACACGGCTGTTGTGGAAACAGACCCATGAAGAACACCCACTGCTGAGGCTGGGCTGGGGGGCTGCGATGGTCCCTCCATCATGAGCCTAATGCTTTCCAAAAGACACAACACAAAATACATCTTTGGGTGTAAAATGTGAACACGAGCGGACAGAGACACATACACACACGCGCTCGCTCAAAAAAGGAGGGCTGCTTCGGAGCGGAGCATTCCATCGTGGATTACAGGGGCAGTAGATAAAACCAGTGGGTGAGGGGAGGGCGACTGGCTAAAGTGGTGCTGAGGGCGTCGTCAGACCAGAGCCAACGCCACAACGCTGTGAAGCTTTTGTGTAAAATCAGGTTAAAACCGCGCATGAAACCACCAGGCTGCTTTAAATCGATCGCATGTAGAAGTATGTCAGACGCCTGCGGGACAAAAGCAGCTCCTGCCCACTAACACACACCCGAGGACAGCAAATCATCATCAGAGCAGAAAAGTGTCTGTAAAGCAGCCGAGCAGACGTGCACACAGGTTCCAAGGTCTTGCTCTCCTCTCAGCTGCAGAAAACATGCACGAGGCCTGCTAGCTGGCGCCTCCTTATCTACCACGTTATAAAAGCAGTGTGACCGGTGTGTGAAGGCCTGGCCAAATCTCCCTGGAGAGTACTGAGGTGTGTGATTTCAGACTCGGCCTTTTTCTGAGCAAACGTGCTTTTTTTTAACGATTTACCGCCACAAAAACAATCAGCACAGTGAGCTCAAACAGCCGTCTTCCAGGGCTTATCAGATCACCAACGATGTTGAACTGGAACCCTGAGCTCAGCTAATGAATGCCAAATTGACACAAAAATGCACCCTGACGTCTGTCTGCCGCCTGATTACTTCTGGAGAATGGGAAAGGCCAGCTCCTTGTCTCTGAAAAGACAGGAAGCGGAGCACAGACGTGTGCTTCTGACATGCGAAGGGCCATCGGTGAAACCAAAACAACAACAAAGACTTTTAAACTCAGCACATTCCGGTCAGCATTCCAAAAAAAAGAAAGAAAGAAAGAAAGGAAACTCTAGTTTAACTGCTGAGATCTACACAGCTGGGAGGTGCTGCTGGAGAAGCCACCAGTATGTAAAAACAGTGAAGCAGACCTCGCCCAGTAAGACCAGTCAGTCACCTCACCTCGTCCATCTGCTTTGTTAAGACCTTCACAGTTAGACTGGTAAAAGGGGCTGTTTCCCCAACAAACGTGTGTTAAAAAGGAGCATTGAAGCCATTAGACGTACGAGTCTTGAGAGCAGGACAAAGGAGCAGCCTGGAGCTTCTGAAAGATGATCGCCGGGGACATTTGACAGCTCGCTTCCACCACAGGATGTCTGACATGACATCATTGTTTGCGTTGCGATCACATGACAATCGTCAATATTTAGATATGAACGAGCACGTCATTATTTAGAGAGGGGTGCGTCAGGTGTGAGTTTGACAGGAGCGTGACAAACACAAAGGTCTGTACCATCAGCCATTTTAAACGCTAATCTCTAAACTAGAGGATATACGAATGGAGATTTAACATATGGAGGCGTGCCAGACGTGATAGAATCATCCCAGCTGACATTCCAGATTTGTCTGGATGGAAACTCCAATCCTAGCTCCTGCTTTCTCTCCTAATGTGACTGGCAAGACGATCCAGGCAAAATTTATCGGTAGCAACTCTCAGAAAGTCAAGTTATCTCTTCTAATATATGTCAGCTAGGCAGAAACCCTTTTTTAAGCCAGCAACAGCAGCTTGGGTATGAAACTGACAGCATGCTAACTGATGCTACGTGCTGAGAGACAGCACAGATGGATTCTGCTTCATTGAATTAGGAATGCTTTAGGCAGGATGCTCTTAGCACTCTAGCCGAAAATCAATAAGAAACCATTTAGGTATCTGGAGTCCCACTGTTTTGCACAGAACCTTACTTAGTATTTATTATAAAAGAGATGTAAGCTGAAATAAGAGCTATGCAAAAAGAAAAAAAGAAGAAGCAAGAGTCAAGCGTCTCACCTGATCGGCCCCATAGGCAGCAGCAAACTCCAAAAACTCCTCAATGCGAACAAATCCATCTCCATCTTGATCCAAAGCGTCAAAAACAGCCTTGAGCGGTGAGACGTCGTCTTCCTCCGCGTTCGCAGGCGGGACCGGAGGAAGGGAGTCGTCCGCCACCATGTCGGAGAGGGCGATTGTCACCGCTTGCTCATTAGTCCTCCCAGGCTCAGGAGCAGAACTGTGCAGGCCTTGGACTAAAAACTCCAACGGAGACACACGAGCGTTTGATCCAGCCGGCTGGCTGGTCCCTGATAGGCTCTCCTCCGCTGTCACCGGAGCGGGATCGCTTCCGTTCTGGGCTCCTTGTTGCGGCACCAGTTCCGACATTTCACCATTGTACAGATCGGCAGCAGCCAAGCACGAGGCCGTTGCCTGGCTCCCCTGAGGTTCCATCAACGCCTTAGGGTCGCGTTGGCTGGTGAACCCACCAGGGGGGACGTCATCTTCAGCCCGAGTCGCCATCACCGAGGAACTTTCCAGCGAGACCTCCACAGCACACCAGCCATTCTCACACGGTTCCGGAGTCAGATTGGAGATTTCCCCTGTGCGTTCCACCCCAGGCTCGTGTGAGCGTGAGGCCGAACCTTCCCCGGGGCTGGTGGGACACAAACTCAGAGTGCCCCCCCAGTCGGGAACCTCCAGATCCAATAAGGATCCTTCGGCGTGCAGCAGAGATGCGGCGGTGTGGTCGGACGAGAGGCCGTTCTCAGCCGAGCCCTGCGGGGGAGGGCAGCAGGTTGCCAGCAGATCAGTCACTTGACCAGGGAATAAACCTTTGTCTCCAGTTTCAGGTGACAAAGTCTGGCTGTTCTGGGAGGGAGGCAGGCCAACCTGCTCCTCTCGTGAAAGATTTACTGGCTGCTCGGTGACACCCTGCGGGTTAACCCCGTCTGAGGCCTCTGACGGGGGACAAGGCATTTCAGCGGAGAGGAGATCTACTAAAGAACACCCCTCCACCACTTCTGTCTCAGAGGTTTTCCAAGGCGAGACCGGTACGCTGATAAGCTCTTCCTGGCTGCTGAGGGCACCTGAGCTTTGGAGAGCGTCCGTCTGTGTGGCACACACATCCTCACAAGCAGAGTTTTTCCCAAAAATGTCTCCCAGCTTGGGCGAAAACGGCAACGTCCACGTGCAGTCGCTCGTCTCATCTGCTCCCTCTGGTTTTTCTGAGAATTCCCTTCTGTGGGTGTTAAGGAACGACAGCTTGGAAACGGCTGGCTGCTCTTCCTCACACTTGAAATCTTCAGATGAAGAGTCTGAAACGTCTGCGAGGTCCTCCAGCCCCGCAGCCTCGTCCTCGTAAAGCAGATCCATATTTTGTTGGGATGTTTGGTCCTCACCGTTAGTGAAACCCTCTGAACCCGTCTGACCGGTCTTGTTTGTGCAGAGCACTCCTCCATTGTCAGAACCGTGTGTGTGAAATCCCAGAGGAAAAGGCTCTTCTGGGCCCCACTGCGAGCGCCCCAGAGGGCCAGACACAACTGTCAGCTCCATTAATTCTCAGGTTTTAACTTGGTCAACTTGGCAAAGGTGGCTCTTATCTCACTGCAGTTATCAAAATCGTGTTTTTCGACCTTACTGTCATCTTTTAAACGGCGCTGCACGTCTTCAGTTTAATCTTGATGTTAGATGAAGCAGATTTTGCAATAAAAAAAAAGAGTTTGACGACAGGTTTGAAGGATAATAATAATGATAATAATAATAATGGTTGACAAATAACTTTAGATTTCCGAACAATTTCAACATCTTACTGGTAAAGTGTCGCGGAATACGTGCCTATTCTCCGCTCATATCCTTCAGTTACAACAAAACCGTTTCTGGCTGTTCCCAAATATTTCACAATCAACATGCTTAAATTCGTTCAAACCAAAGACAAACCGCTGAAACAAAGCTGGGCTTGATATTAACGCAGCCGACTGAACAGTTTTTAAACTATTCCGTTGTCAACATTAGCCTCTTTAGCCGACTGTCAACTTATCCAGCGCTGCTAGCTAATTTACACAGCAACAGACACAGACGAAGCACCGCAGATCTTCTGAGCTCCGTGAAGGTTATCAGGGCTGAATCTCCCACGACAATAGATTTAATTAAGCATGCGACTTGGTTTCGAAACGGACCAAAAGTGCTGGTACATAACGTCAACGGTACCTTCGAGCATCCCACCTCGTTGCTGCCATTGGCCAGAGGAGCTGCTAACGGACTAGCGAGCCAAATTAGCCTATTAGCTAGCTAACGCGTCAAACAACCATTCTCCTACAACTCTCATTTTAACACACAAAACCTTGCTTTCGGGTATCTCAACTTGAAAGCTGCAATTACGACAAAAACGTCCCCACCGCAACGGCCCGGGATTAGGTCCTCATTTTGACGCCCGTTTCCAGGGCGATCCACCTGTGTCAGGGAGAGGACAGGCCGGAGCGGTGACGAGGCGACACCGCTTCCGCCGCTCCGGTTCTCCGGCGGTTTGTCCCCGAAACGCGCCGTCGCCGCTCCCCCGCGCCGGTCAGCGACGAAGACGAAGGGGAACCAAAAGAAAACGGAAGATCGAAGCTCAGTCTGTTGTCAGTCGGTGCGCCGATGTTGATTCCACAGACACGGAAGGCTCTCGCATCAGCATCAGCAGTGTTCCATCCTCCTCCTCCTCCTCCTCCTCCTCCTCCTCCAGCCGCATACACGCCGCTGACGTTTCACGCAAGCGTACAAAATAAACCGCAGTATCGGGGAGTTTGGTGTCAGTCGGGTCCTTCAGGTCTGTGATTTTCTTTAATGTTAAAAAAAAAAAAATGCAGCCATAGTCATGGTTTTGTATAATCGTGGAACGTTACCTGCAAACGTCCTCAAAACTGTTTGTGCTTTTGATACTTGTGTAAAATGTTGTTGATGAAATCCGTCATTTATAAGTTATTCTAGTAATAATTTAAATCTTCGCGCTGAATCAAAGCGAAATATTTCAAGCAGGTAATTAGTAATGATGAAAAGAATACAGATAAACCAATGTTGTATTTCAGCTGTTCTGGCGCCCCCACGTGGCGAACGCTGGTATTTATTAATTATTTTAACCCATGGACCATGTGAACACTTTGAAAGTCTTTCTCTCTCTCTCTCTCTCTCTCTCTCTCACACACACACACACACACATACACACACACAGACACAAATAGTACAGCACTTTTTCCCATTTCTTTTTTTATCAATCTGTGTGATGAACCTATGTAAGGCCATTAACCTTTGCCACATCAATAGTGCAAAACAAATTACTTGCACAAATAAGAGCAGTTACAGAAAAATGACCAGCTCCTTCCTTTTTTACACACACAAGAATATGTAAGTGTGCAAGAAGTGATTTTTTTTCATTTAAATTTTTGCACAATTTAAACATTTCAGCAGGTTGTTAATGCAGATAATACAGAAAAGTACATTTCATATGAAATAATAAAGTTTGAGGCAACAGGAGGTGATAATACAAGTCGGTTCCCCTTTTTCGGCATTCATTTTTCTCTTTTCTTTTCTGATGACCAATAACCTGAAAGGTAAAAGGACACAAGTGGCTTAGGACAAGTCAAGAGTTGGAAATAAGCAAGAGCTCAACAGACGCTTTCATTCATGGACCTACTGCTGGGCCTCCTCCAACACACCTGGGTCAGGAGGAGGACATTTAAGAGCCCCTGTTCAGAGTTTAGCAGATTTAGAGGAGGCAGTACCCAGCAGCATGGAGACATCATTGGCTGAGGTCAGCCATGAGCCACCGTCAGCCACCAGGGTGGCCCCGGTCACGTAGGAGGAGGACCGACTGGCCAGGAAGAGAGCGCAGTGGGCCATCTCCGTCTTGTTGCCTGCCCGCTGCAGAGGGATGGACTGGAATAAACCGGCCGCCTCGCCTCTGGTTCCACCTGCGTTATTTACGGAAGAAATATCAGAGAAAGAAACAGATATTGGTTTTATCGTTGCTCATTGCTCAACTACTTTACCCAGCCTGCGGAAGCCCTCTGTGCCCGAGATGGGCCCTGGAGCCATGGCGTTGACCCTCACCCCACTGGGCCCCCACTCCACAGCCAGGTGCCTGGTCATAGCGTCTGCAGACAAACAGGCAGCGAAATAACTCAGAGGAGGTGCGTCGCTACCGCACCACGCTCGCAGAAAGAGCGCCTTCACCATTAGCAGCCTTGGCAGAGCCAGCGTGCACTTGGAGGCCTTGTCCTCTGTACCCAAGGGTTGCAGAGATGTTGACAATGTTGCCGCCGTGATTCTGTTCAGAAACAGGTTAAAGCGGATATCATTTGTCTGCCTGGAGACGACAAATCGCTCTTTTATAGCCACTGAACGGGCGGCTAAAGACAGCCCAGGTAAGCGGAACCGACCTGGAACCACTTCTCATAGACCACCTTGCTGGTGTTAAAGGTACCCATGGTATCTATCTCCATCACCGTCTTAAAGGCGTTGAAGGAGAGCGACGAGGCCGGGCAGAGGAAGTTCCCAGCAGCGTCTGTCAACAACATCGCCAGGAGTTTGACCCAAGCCAAAGGAAGCCAGAGGGAATGAAAAACGCAGCCCTAAGAAAGCAGCTCCCGGCTCCCCCACTGTTGACGAGGATGTCGATTCGGCCAAACTCTTTCAGAGTCTCCTCCACGGCGGCGGCGATGCTCTCCGGTCGCCTCACGTCCAAACACAGAGGGAGACATCGGCGTCCTGACACGGCCGACAGCTTCTGGGCTGCCTAGGCGGACAGAGATCACACAAGGGTTAGGGCTCCGCTGTGGAGGGACCGAGGACGACCGAAGCAGGCGCCACCTCTTGGAGCTTCTCAAAGTTCCTGCTGGCGATCACCGTTTCACAGCCGTGTCTGATGGAGCAGGAAAAGCGGGCGAGTCAATTATTGAACCATTTCAACCTTGTCACATAAGGGAAATGTTGAAAGTCTGTCAGATAACACCAGCAGCAGTTTAAAGTACACTTCATATTACCTCGCTCACATTCTGCTGTGTGGTGTGTGACAGCAGTGTTCCGCTGACATAGTCTATAGAGATTCTATGCATTAAAGAGCTACAGCCACGTGCTCGTAAGGTCTGTGCAGGAAAAATAAGTGAAATGTGGAAAATTGGGAAAAAGACATATCGAAAGAGCGAGTCGATGCTTTCACCTCATGAAGATTTCAGCGATCCTCAGTCCAATCCCAGAGCCACCACCTGTGATAAATGCAACCTGATCTCTGAGGAATACAGTACAAAACATTATTTCAGCGACGTTCAGACCCGGTCCGCCAGGAACGCAATCCCGCCGGGATTTCTATCCCACCAGGCAGAGAACGCCTTCAGCAAGGAAAGTGGGGTCCCAGGTGAACGCGTGGAACCCGGTAGGTCAGAATACCCGGCTGGATTGAGGCCCTCGAGGACTGGGTTAATGCAAACAAACAAACAAACAAACAAACAAACAAACAAACAGAGTCTTGCGCGTACTTTAGCAGATCCGGGCTGTAGATGTATGTGTATGAAGTCAGACAGTCATCCAAGTCAACATCTTCGGGCAACACTTCTTTTCTGGGTGGCTCTGCCATGCCGAGACCCTGTTACATGTGAAATAAAGCTTTTGACAGGTGCGTCACCTATTTTAAAGCACTATAACACATCCTTATGTTTGTTTACGGCTGTCAGATTGTTACTAGTCACTGTTGTGCAGTTAAAGCTCTTCGGTCCAGAATGATCTCAGTAAAACAAATGATTAATTCAACAACGTTTAAGACACTCGGATTTGACATTAGGAACACAAGTTTAGCTGATACCGATGTTAATTTATATTCTCACGCAACGCACCGTGTAACAACATTATATCGGGACTGTGCAGCGTCTGATGTGTTGCTTTTTAGCTGGAACAAAACAAGCTAACCTTATTAGCACGGGCGCAATCGTCCGACTCTTCTTAAGCAAACAAAGACACTCAAACTAAATTATTATCTACTCGAAGATGTACTTGTTGCCCCCGCTTAGTTACTTTTAAACTCTCACTGGGGACTATTTTGTACCTTGAACGCCGCCACGAATGACGGACAAAGATGTCGAACCAGGCTGCGTTCAAGAGCGCAAACGATGTTTCTTGTTGATTTAAGTTTATTTACTATCAAATATGCCACTGGAGCGCAACTGTACAGGCTTTGCTAATAATTTAAGTTGATTTTAAAATATCTAAAAAAAAATGTGGAGCTCTTGTGCCTGTAAAAACAAACGTTGAAAAGACAGTGAAGAAACTGCTGTAAATTGTAACGATGAAAACTATCTGCTTCTACACCAGAGTTTGTGGCTTTTCTCCTAAACTGTAGCTTTCTTCTCATTAGGGCTACTTTTTTTCATTTTGGTCTCCATCCCTCCATCCCTCTTTCTCTCAGCTGCAAACAACATATTAATTCAAGCTGGCAACCTTTATTATGACGTTAAAATCCTCACATTTAAGAGCCAGTCGTAGTTTGGGCCAGATGGCCGCCAGGTGGCGCTCTCCGTCAGTGTTTGCGTCTACCCCAAACATGAACGCAACGTTCTGTTTTCTGCTGCTTGAACTAGTTCCAGGCTCCTTTGGAAGACAAGATTCCCTACATTATTTCAAGTACCCTTTACTCTTTATTCAGACTCTGTATCTGTTAATGTACAGTCAATTTATCCCTGCGTTACTGTTCCTACAGCATGCTAAAAAAACACCACATTTGCAAAGGTAAAAGCAGTTTAAAGTTTTATTGAAAGTCATTAAACCAACTGACACAAGACCAACCAACAACCACAGGACTAAAACCACTGCAAATCAAACTGGAGTAACATTAACCTCTTGGGTGTTTTCAATAAGTTAATTCTGGTTTGTATCTTAAAGCGTATGAAAGTAAAAAAGAAGATCCTGATGCAGGAACATTGTGATACTGCCATTAGAGAGACAATCAAGGGATATAAAAGATTAAATGTCCATGGAAAAGTCCTTTATCCTCCACCTTCCGAGAGAGGAGAACGCACCGTCAGTGTTTACAGCCTGTCCACCTTCTCCTGGTCCAGACCCACCAGCCTCAGGCTGACCTCCCACAGTCTGTGAGCTACTTCCTCATCCAGAGCCTGAGGTGCAGGCTCCTTTTCCGTCATCACGTCATAATACTTTCCCGTCACCCCCTCCATGTCATCAGACACAGCGAGGTAGACGACAGGCTGAGCCCCCAGCTCCGGACGCTTTACCAGCAGTGAGAAAAAGGGACCTGCGAGGGGAGTTTCAGGAGAGCGCTCTGAGTTCCACAAACCCCTGATTATAGTATCAAGAGATAAGACCATTATAAGACCAATAACAATGAATAAATATAGAATTTTGTTACAATAGTTACGTAAGACAGGTACAAGTATTTGTGTTTATTGTAGTAGATACACGGTGTGATAGTGTTACTCTAACTTATATCTCCTACACCAAGGAGCCATGTGTAAAGCAGGAAGGAAAGACCTACACTTGTTTTCCAATGAGGACTGAGCAGTTTACCTTCAGAAACTCAGAGAGGGAGGGACAGGCAGGATACTCACTGAGCACAGAGCTGGAGAACCTGGATTGGTGCAGGCCCGTGTGTCTCCCAAGCTCCGTGGCAACGACTCCAGGGTGCACAGCATTTACTGTGACTCCGGTGCCTGTTTTACACACACACACACACACACACAACCACATGAACATATACGGCATTGTTTCTAAATTTACAGCATGTGTCCGCTGGCCGTTCAGGAACAAGAACATAGGCCCTACTCCCTCCCACACCTGCCCACATGCAACGAGCCCGTCGACTTGCCTTGTAATCGCTTGGCGAGCTCTCTGGTGAACAGAACATTGGCAAGCTTGCTCTGACAGTACGCCTGCTTGGTATCAAACTTCTTCTTCTCCCAGTTCAAGTCCTCGAAGTCCATCTTTCCAACAATGTGGGCGAGCGAGGCCAGGTTGATCACCCTGCTGGGGGCGGACTCTTTTAACTTATCCAGCAGGAGATTTGTCAACAAGAAGTGGCCTGGAGGAAGACAGGCATTCTCAGGTAGGAAGAGAGACTTTTTTTAAGGATGTGTAGATTATGTAAATGTGTTTTCAGTGGTATTACCTAAGTGGTTAACTCCAAACTGCATGTCAAAGCCATCTTCTGTCTTCCATGCTGGACATCTCATAACTCCAGCGTTGTTTATCAGAACATCCACACGCTGCTCCTCTAGGAAACGACAGCAACCTCTTCACTGAGTGTGTTGTATTTCTATATGTGGCCTCTGCAAATGTCTTTTCAATCCCAACCTTTTGTAATTTTCTCTGCAAACTCCCGTATGGATTTCAAAGAGGACAGGTCAAGCTGGGAAGCATAAACATGCCGGTTCAGGGTGGATCCACGTATTTCTTTGGCGGTTGCCTCACATTTCTCCATGTCGCGACAGCCCATAATGATCCGACCACCTGTCGATGTGACAAAAGTCATTGAAAAAGAGGATTTGAAATGATGCATTGTTATTAGTGAAAAATATGAATTTCATTTCCTCAAACCTCTCTGTGCCAGTTCCCGAGCAGCCTCCTTCCCGATGCCCGTGTTGGCTCCTGTTATGATAACTGTCTTCCCTTTAATGGTGGCCTTACTGGGACACCGACCTCCAGTCAAATGGGTCCTGTCAAGAATTCAGGAACATCTGTTTCCTCGTTGAGACAGGGAGAATTGTTCTTCTTTCACTCCAACGGAAAGAAGTTTATAATAACCGCACTTGACCTACTGTCAGGTAAAAGCTTTAGATACATGGATGGTTGTAGTTACCGTCACTGAACAGTGCAAATAATAGGAGCCTAGCGTGTATTTGTACGTAGATAATTGTAACTTACTTCAGTAAAACTGCGCATCCAAAAACAGTTCCAAACACAGAAACTGGTACAACATATCTGCTCATGACGATGATTTTGTTTGAGAGAAATTTAAAAATCAGACCTGATAACAAGCAAACAGTAGAGAACAAGACTAGCAGAAGGTGACGGGCGCAGACATTTAACGTCATCAGAGGTTATTAGCCAATGGGGGGAAAGCCGGCCCAGTGGCACTATGGGAAATGTAGTTTTGTTGTGCTACGACGTCTGACGTTTTATAATTAATGATTCTGTCTTATTTCTCTTGGCTATTTCACTACTTTGGACGCTTTGAGAGACTTGGAGATAAGAAAATAACCATTTAATGACTCATTGATAAGTTTATTACCTATGATTAGGTAAATATTTTAGGAAACCGCATTCAGTGGTTTGTCGTTAATTGAACATTTTCCCCCAGTTAGAGTTATTAAGGGGCTGCCAAAGTCGAAAGACATGACAATTTCTTTACAAGTTTTCTGTTCACCATAAAGGAAACACAATTCACTCACATATTCATAAATGGGAACAACTTGGAGTCCCCAGTCAATCTAATGTGCGTGTTATTAAAATGTGAGAGAAACGTGAAGTGGTGACAGAAAACACAGGTAAGAGAAAAGCATTCCATTTTGCTATGACATATGTGTGGTAACCACTCCAACCACGCTGCTATATTACATAAATATAAAATCTTTTGAAAAGCCACAAATGCATGTAATACAATACTCAGTGCATGAAAATCCATTCAAATTGTGTCTCATTTGCTCTAGTTGGAAAAATAATAATGCATGTCCCTATCTCCATGTACCCCTGTGCCGTAATGTGCCTCATCTTTTGTAATGAGCAGGTGGCCCTGCGAGGTGGTGTGTGAATATGTATCCGGGGATGGAGATTTGTGCTGGTGATGCTCAGGATGACTAAAAGATTTTCAATCCATATCATTTGTTTTTATTTAAAAACACTACTGTTGGCATCATATCAATTTATATATTCATAATGCATCGTTTATTCTCATCTAAAATTTCATAATTCTATTTCATCTATCATCAGTATTTTTTATTATGCGAAAACTTAGGCCCTTTAAAAACTAAAACCAAACAAAAGCTCATAATTTATCTGAGGGCAAAACCTGCAGACTGAAATCTAAAAAAGGTGTAATTGTGTCAGCTTTTAGCTGTTGTTTTTGTAACAATTTAGGTTTATTCTGAAATTATGGCATTAAATGTGACTGTGGGGCTGAAAAAAATCGAAAGAATAAATGTAGGAGACAAACAAAGGGTCAGACTATTGACAGAGGGCAGAACAAAAGAAATGTTTCTCTGTCTAAATGCAAATGTGTCTAACTACTTTAACTTTTGTTTAGAGCCAGAATAACTCCAAAACAACTGAAAGAGTATAAAAATGTGATATAGCAGATTGCTAATATTAACTAAATATAAAGCCTTAAAACTCAGGGGAGAGGAAAGTGGAGTTTTCCTGCTCTGGAGTGGTTCTTTTAAATTAGTAGTCAAATATAATGTCTTTAATCTGTTCCGCCCAAACCGTCTGAGCATAGAGTCTGCCTCGGTGTTTCTGGGGCAGACAGAGCGCACTCATGCAGACACGTTTGAGGACAGTGAGAAAACAAGGCCACCTTCTTGCAACGAGATTTGGAAAACTTGAGGTGACACATAAAAAGTATAAAGTAGGTCAAGAATCTGGTGCCAGAAAATAGAGTGAGGAAGACGACGCGGGGCCAAGGGATGAGTGGATCCATTTGTTCACAGCTCAGAAGTTTGTGTCGCCCCTGGAGGGCTTGACCCCTGGTGCGCTCCGCTGTCAGCCTTCGGCACTCCAGTTGTGCTGTGATTTATGTCAGCTCTGCTCCCAAATGATCCGGGGAGGCTGTGCAGCTTCCTCTGCTGCACCTGCATCACCTCAAAGAGGCGGTGGTTTGCGACGTCGTGAAGAAAACCCACTTTAGACAGTCAGCTTGTCCCTGTGAAGATTTTCAACTTTTCACATAATATATAACATTTGAGATATATTTTTTATATCTATATGATATATGTTTATGAAAAAAAATAAACCTGCGAACAGAAATCAGTGTGATTGGTGTCTGGGCTCTCGGGGGGCCATATGTGCAGCAGTAGGTGGGCTGTGAATCCAGTGAAGGTCTTGCCATTTTGTTACCTAATAACGACCGTTGGCAAAGTCACTCCAAGACATAATATGCTGAATTATGCAAGAGTGGAGCAGCCTGTTCCTTCCATGCATGAATCAGAAGTGGGAAGAGTCCAGGCAGCCAGTCACACAGCGGGTTTTGGTTGGCTGCGTGAGGGCCCAGGCGCTAGGACCCGGCACACGTGAGCGTATTTGGTTTGCCAGAAGGTGGAGACGATGAACAATGAGGGAGCTGACTGGTAGGACCAGCAGAGAAACATCTGACACCCCCACCCCCCTCACTTGTCACCCTCAGAGTCCCGCTGGACCGTCGAGCACCGCGGACAGATGGTCTGAGAAAGACGCACAATCCGAGGAGAGCGGGATCGAGTGGATTCGGCCACGCGTGCTGCAGAGGTGTTCTGAGCCGCCTGTGCGGGTGTGAATGAATGGGTCTGCCTCTCCTGAGTGTGAGGTTTCTTTGCGTGCGGGGCTGAACTGGGTCATGCGGACCACCGGAGGAGCCAAAGATAAACACGCGCATTTCTCCCGCAACGTGGAAGGTTGAGAAAGTGGGAGCTCGGAGGAGAGATCTCAGACTGCGTCCACATCGGCACCAGGAAAGAAAGTGGTAAACAGAAGACCAGCTCCAGGATCGGGACAGCATCTTCGGCAGCAGCATCTGTGGGCAGACGCGCAGCGACGCGCCTCATCCAAGATTTTGGTTCAGAAACTGAACGCGCGCCTCACACCTGATTGTTAACTTCTTTCACACGGGGAGGAGATCCATCCGTTTGTTTTCCTGCAGAGTCCAGCTGATCAAAGCTGTGCTCGCCGAGCGGATGCAGGACCATGGAGCAGAGAGACAGGTCGCCAGCAGGTGAGCGCGTCCTCGGCTCCGGCAGAGGCACCCCGGGGTGCCTGGATCCAGGTCGCTTGTCTGCTGAAAGAGAGGGAGAGGAGGGAGTAGTGGAGGGAAGAATCGGGAGAGAGGGAGTAGTGGAGGGAATATTGAGATAATACATGTTACACTGATAACTTGAGAAGGTTTTCTGGTAAAAAAAAAAATATATATATATATATATATATATATGTTTCATTTGGAAAGCCTGACGTAAAGCAAAGTCTGACCTTTAACCTTTTCTTAAACAATCGTTTCATCAGGAGCGTGTGTGCCTAAACTTCCTGGGTCCTTCTGGACCAGCTGGGATCTTTGCATTGCCACCAAAATAACAGGGAGAGAGCTGCAATGATTTGTGTCACCATTCCCCTTTCGCCATGTGCCAGACGGATGTGAGCACATCCTCGGTACTTCACTTTAATGGCCCTTTATCGTGTTGCCCAGGTGATAGCTCTTCATTAATGACACCTAATTCATTTAAACGGGCAGCTGGATTGAGCCGTTTGAACTCACATTATTGATTGGGCTTTCTTCAGCCACCAGCAGATGTTTCATTCCAGAAAGAGAGATGATCGTTTATTCTGCATCCTCTTCACACTCTAACCTAGAAACAACAAACAACAAAGGCAACAGCAAACACCTTCAAGCCCAAAACACACTCACACACTCCCATACTTTACGTGTTGCTGTAAAAAATAAACAAAACAAACAAGAAAATAGTCAAATGAATGAAATTCAAACTAAAGTCGTCGTAGGAAAACAAGCTGCATACTTATTATCTACTTATTTCAAGACTTATTATCAGCCGGTTGTGTGAAGGAGTGTGTAAATATGGATATGAGCCAGTGTGTGTGTGCAGGATCAGAAATCACCGTTGCCGTGTCCTCAGATGTGCGTCACAGTCTTTGGCCACATCCCCACTCAGCCCGCTCTCAGAGCTCCCCAGGTACCCCGACAGGTACCCCGACATCAAAGGAATACGTTCTTTAGCGTGAAGAAGGGATGTTTGAACACAGCCGGGTTGCTTTGTGAACTGTCTGTCGCGGTGTGTGCCGCTTTGCTTGCAAGAAAAGCCTTTTTATTGGCAACGGAAGCAGGATTGGGATGGGATGGAAGGGAGGAGGTGCACTGGTACATCATGTTCCACTGATGACTTGTTGTGTGATCGATTTTGTTGTCGACACTGATGATGATTAATGTTAATCCCAAACAGTACCGGTTTGCTGTGTCGCTGAAAGCCTTGTTATGGTAGAGGAGAAATGGCAGGTTGAGGACAGTCAGGGAACGGTTAGACGGCAGAGATCTGGGATCCAAAGATGCATATCCCAACACGGTGGGAGTTTAATTCAGATGAGGCAGGCTCTAACCCCAGCTAATCACCAGCTCTGATGGTAGGGGCTCTGTTAAGAAAGGTGATTTAGAATTTTAGGTTTTTACCCATTTCCAACAAAGCCTTTTTAGCTTTCAGCTGAGTTTTTTTATTGGAAGGTGTCTGGGACCAGGACGGACATTCAGTATGTGTCCCATGCAGACAGTTGTGTTATTTCCAGCAGACGTCTAGTAAAAGGAACCACATCTGTCACATTGTATTTCTCCCAGTGGTTTCCATTTGACCCAGAGGCAGCAAAGCAGGTTGGACATTTTGATAGAAAATTGGACACAGGAGATCAGTCTTCAGCCCTGATGCCTCTTCTGCCAAGAGCTAAGGAAGCAGTCCATTAGTAATGGAGGGAGGTAAGAAGGAGACGCAATGAAAAGAATGAAACGGACAATGAAAAGACTCCTGAAGCTGCTGTCTCTGCCCCCCCGCCCCCCACACACACCTTCAGACAGGTACTTTGTGTGAATTCAAGGACTTGCTTTTGCAGAAAAACATCCTTCTGAGTTCAGGTCTTTAATTCCCCTATGTGACATTTTAACTTGTCTCCTGCAGTCACAGGAGGCTTCATGCGTCAGTTAGTGTCGCATCACAGTTTGGTGCAACAGTACCACTCAGTGGTCAGCAGAGACCCCCTATATCACAGAATACACACTTAGTGCTGCTGATTAGCACCTGGAGTGAAAGCCTTCCCTGTTAACATGGGAACAATCTTCCCTGTTAACGTGGGAACAATCTTCCCTGTTAACGTGGGAACATCTCCTCACACCCACAAACATCCCTTCATAGTGTCCATTCTTGTGGAGTCTATGGTCTCGACGCAACACCATGATAATAAAGTAAACATTTATGAATTAAATATGTGTCATATATTGTGTTTTTGTAATGGTTACATTATAGTTTGGTGTAAGGCGATGTTAAACACAACAGGATTCCAGCCTCTGGCTGTATTTGAATGTAGAATTAGATCAACTGTATTTTGGAAAGGCCTCCTAAACAGATTTGCAATCTGCTCAATTTGAATAATTGTTAAATATTGCAAGATCATTAATTTGGATGTGAGGCGAGCAATTTTTCCTTTTTTTACTGGGATAAGTAATGTTAGTTAAATGTGTGAAATGGGATAAAATACAGATTCAAATATGTTTGTGGTGCCTGCAGCCATTACCTTGTCCTGAGCTGCATGGAAGGACAAGCACACAGGGCAGACGGGTGTTGCGGAAGGGAATGTGGCCTTCGTTGTTAATGAATGCTGAGTTGTGCAGAAGCTCCCAGCTGCTCCCTCTCAGATGGAACAACACAAAGAACCTTTGATAAAGTGTCACTGCACTAATACACCAAACCTCACACACACATGCACACACATGCACACACAAAGTTCGTCTTCCACAGATCACAGAACTTCATCCCTACACCTTTAGGGCACCACAGTGCACTTTTTGGTTCGTATTTATGGAATCATCACACTCTCTCGTCACGATGTTTAATCCAGTTTCGCTACGGAAATGGGTGCAGAGCATCCTGCGCCGTTGGATGGGGGGGGCCTTTCTCTTGGTGGGAGCTGAGTAATGAGATTAAGATCCATGCTCAGCTGACTGGGAAAAGAAAGTGCCAGTAAACAAGCACTCATGTCTCTGTTGTGTGCAAATGTTCTTCCCGTCAGTTTGTATGCCTTAATTTAAAGGCTTTAACAAAAATAAGAACCAAGATGTGAACCCTAACCAACGGCAGTTGGAGTGGGCAGGCCAGGCATGAGGAGGAGTCTCTTATATAACCATCTCCATATCTGATCGAGATGCTAGTGTTATCTACACAGATGCCTGTATCGTTCTTTCTATTTGTGGTGTTGTGTGTTTTCATGTTGTAGGGTGATGCGCCAAGAAGGCTGTACAAGCAAATGGGCCCCAACCTAATTTTTAGTGTTCGACTGTCTAATAGATATATTTTATCACTGCCCCCCACACTTTGCGAGAACTTAACACTTCCGAACTCTCAACAAACTTTGTGCCATCAGTTCAGTTTATTTTTTTCACAGTCTAAAGGCACTGAGAAACACATTGCCATTGTCCATTATTAACAAGTGTAAATGTAACGGGGCGGCAAAGTGCTTCATGTGTGAAAGGCTCGCGAGTGTCGATATGCGCGTGCTGTGAGCGTCGAGCTCATGATGTGTATGTATCAGGAGTGAAAGAAGTATATTGTGTTTAGTTTTTCTTTCACAGCCCCACACTTGCCGAGGAACCTTAACACCTTCAGAGCTTCTCAACAAAACTTTTGTGCCATTCAGGTTTCAGGTTTTATTTTTTTTCACACATCTTAAAGGCACATGAGAGACAACAGTCGCACATTTGTCCCAGTCTAATTTAAACCAGAGGTGGTGAGAAAGTGGCTACAGCGAGGGAGGGACAGGGAGCAGAGAGGTTGCCTTTCACTGATGGATGAAAAAAGGCCATCAGCAGGATGTTTGTGCTGATTTAGTGCCTGCCGATGCGCTTGTGGATGCATGTGCCGATGCATCATATGACTGGTGATTAAATGTGATCACAGGAGAGGCTGAACAAAGACAAGGTCATTATTTGATTGTGTGTGTTTTTTTTTTTCTTTTTTCAATCATGTTTAGCAGGTTTTAAAACACACACATGCACAACCACTCCACCCTGATTTAAATTCTTTCAACACGTTAGCCCGTCCGCGGTATCTGGCTCTGCCACGGTCAAAACATAAAAAAAGATTTAACATTATTTTCCCTTCATGGATTATTTTGACCCTATTCGGGCTCAGCACTAAAATCAAACGTGGGCTTTTTTCAGCTTCAGCATTTCCACTGATTAACTTAAAACTATCGCTGCGCTGCAAAAAAAAAAAAAAAAATTGCTTTTTTGGCAAAACCAAGTACCTTCCTTTTTTCTCATACTTTGGCTTCTTTGCTATGTATATTTATGCTCGCTTCAGAGCAGCCACAGATAATGTGGGCCATACCATAGCAGCTTGTATGCACATTGCGGCTGTCAGCTGTCTTCATCTGTGAGACGTCATATTGATTTTCCTCCTAGTCGTCTGCCAGGGAGCTCTATCTGCGTCCAGACGCATCTGAAAGCAGGCTCGAGTCATCTAGAGGGACTGCAGGCAGTCCAATACATTTACCCAGATCATTCCCCTGTCGATACCTTCCCAGAAAATGGAAAGAAGAAAGAAGGGCTGCTAAACCCTTCCGTATTTAAACACCCTCTGGGACACAATGTGCCGACAGGAATATATGGATATCTACCAGCAGAATACCACATTGAAGTCCGTTCAACGTTCCATTTTGAGCTCGTGTAAATTTGCTGATTTCTGTTCTTTCCGCTCTTTAGTCTGCCCCACAGTGTCAAGGCGAGCCTGTCTCTGTCTCCAACTGGGCCGGGGCAGGTGGGCAGCAGCGGGGGCTCCCCGACATCAAAGATGGGGTACTGCGGAGGGGTGCCCGTGGAGGACATGCAGTCCCTGACCATCGCCTCCTTGTCTGCAGCAGATGTAGCCAAGCAATACGAGCACATACGGGAGCTGGGAAAGGGCACGTATGGCAAAGTGGACCTGGTGGCGCATCGGACACAAGGTGAGTGGATCACATGATCCGGGCAGCTCAAAATGCGTGCACCAGAGCTGATTGTGACAACAAAAGAGTATTACTCCACTGTAGTGATCAGCCATGTGAAAATGGTTCTCCAAGGCCTAGAAAGCTCGAATGTGGTGTGATAGCGAAACGGGGACTGCTGAAAAAGGCTGAGGGGGAAGTGAAGATTAGTCTCACTTATTTGACAGCTGTGATCGTGAATAGTTGGCTGTAATCGTAAAAGTAACAGCTGTTTCACGGTTGGGTTGTAAAAATGATTTCATTAGCTTAGCAACTGCAAAGAGTCTTAAATAGAGTTGTTGTAATTAGGTCTGCTGTGCAACTTTCTCTCACTGTTGATGTCTGATTGTTGTAGGCACTAAAATTGCACTGAAATTTGTTACCAAGAACAAGACGAAGCTCAAGAGTTTCCTGCGCGAGTACAGCCTGACAGGCTCGCTGAGCTGCAGCCCTTTCATCGTCAAAGTCCTGGACGTGTTGTTTGAGACAGACGACAGTTACGTGTTTGGCCAAGAATACGCTCCCGCAGGCGACCTGTTTGACATCATCCCCCCACAGGTAAAGTCGTCATCAGCCCTTCTGCCAAGCGTCGTCCTTGCACAGTCAAAGCTGCTCCAATCAGAGGCAGCGTTCAGGCACAGCGATTTTAACAAGCCCTCCTGGGATTGGAGCCTCGTCTTCGTCCTGATTCTTTTTTTCTTAGCACACACTCTGGCTTCGGTTGAGTACGATTCCAGTTGATGTGCTGGGAGTGCTTGACTTCACAGTTCTTCTAAGGACTCATTAAAAAATGGTTGCAGCGGAATTCAAAGCTGTGCCGCCTTTGCTTCCTCTTTTTTTTTTTCTTTTTCATTCTTGCGCACATGACTCTCTGCATTAATGCCTCCCGTCAAAACAATCATCCGCTCTGCTTCTGAGCAGCAGCGTCTTTATGATGAATTACCAGCTTGTCGTTCTCTGTCTCCCAACGCTTGTTTCTTCTTCTCAGGTGGGTCTGCCGGAGGAAATGGTGAAACGCTGCATGCAGCAGCTGGGCCTGGCTCTGGACTTCATCCACACTAAGAATCTGGTGCATCGTGACGTTAAACCCGAGAACGTGCTCTTGTTCGATCGTGAGTGCCGACGCATCAAACTGGCTGACTTTGGCATGACCCGACGCGTGGGTTGCCGCGTGAAACGTGTGAGCGGAACCATCCCCTACACGGCGCCAGAGGTGTGCCGCGCCACCGGCTCCGAGGGCTTCCTCGTGACCACCAGCCTTGACGTGTGGGCATTCGGCGTGCTGGTCTTCTGCATGTTGACGGGAAACTTTCCCTGGGAGGCTGCGCTGCCAGTGGACGCCTTCTACGAGGAGTTTCGCCGTTGGCAGAAAGCAGGTTGTCCTGTGGGAACGTACCCGTCTCAGTGGAGGCGCTTCACCGATGACGCCCTGCGCATGTTTCAAAGGTTGCTGGCCGCAGAGCCGGAAAAGCGCTGCGGGGTCAAGGACGTCTTCTGTTTCATCAAGTATGAGCTGGTCAGTGAGCTCAGACGCAGAGCTTCGTATCGCGCCAAGAGGGGTGAAAGGTCAAGCTCAGGAGTGTGCACCGGTAGCTGCACGTCCTCCTCATCCTCGTCTTCTTCTCGTGCGTCCCACAGACACCCTGAGCCCTCCACTCCTCCGGGAACATCCTGTCTGCGTCCAGCGCCGCTCAAACGCAGCGTCCTCTCTGACCCGTTGTCTTCCAGAGAGGAGGCTGGGCAGCACCCGTCTCCAGGCCGAGACAAGAACAAAAGCCAGATGGTGATGGCGACCGCCATCGAGATCTGCGTGTGAGCGCGCCCAGATTCGAGGGCAGTTGACAGCGACAGGCTGTGAGGAACTGTTAATGGCTGCGCTTCGGACCTTGGTGAAACCGTCGGCGAGAGACAAGCTCAGGATCACATCCCCAGCAGAAACTGGACATCTTCAATCAGAGATACACAGTTGGACAGCTCGTCAGAAGCAAATGCAGTTTCAGTTTGCGGTTTGTGACCAAAGTCTGCCCCCTCCCAGCTCAGAGGACGCCTTGGCAGACGTTAAGAATCCTCCCCTATTGCTCCTCTCAGCAACTCTGTCATCCAAACATTTGTGCTTTTTGGCCGTTCGCTGTGGTGGTGCTAATGATTCTATTTATTACAGACTCCATAACAAGAACGTCTCACTTGTTACTTCAGGTCTCCTAACTGGTTTGTGCTTAGCCGCCCCCCCTTTACTTGTGTTTATTTCTCAGAGAAAGCCTCTTGTCTAAAAAAAAAATCTACACAAACCACGCTCTGAGACTTTCTGCCAATGCGGGAAATTTGTCACATCTATTTTAAATCTTAACTGTAAAATATGGGAGGGGCGGGGGGGGGGGGTCATAATGTAGCAGTTTGTGTGAGATCTCTTTTATGTGGCAGTGTTGGAGTAAAGTTCTCAGTATTGGGCATCACCTCAGGACACGTCAGTCGGTCACTTCCTGCTATAATAATGAGAAACCAATTAATGGCTGCAAGATAACCGCTTTCAGTGAGAATAATTTCCAATCTAACATATTAGAACACAGGGACTGTATATTTCTGTGCAAACGTTGGCTGTCAAGGAAGAAGAGAATACTCTTTTTCCATCGACTGTGTGTGAGCGTGATATAATTGTAAAGCACAAAGCCTTTTTTAGAGAAAAGAACAGCCACTGAAGAGGTAAAGCTGTAATTTTAGTGTAAATAGTTCACATTTATAAGAGTAAAACACAATATCAGGTAGTTCAAACGATGTAGCACTGAATTTTCTACACTGGGGAGATGGGGTGTTTGGGTTTCATCATCACTGTTGGGACATTGTATGTAGCAACAAACCTGTACATAATGCAGCAAATTAAACAGAGAGATGTGATCTAGAGCCTAATAAAGTATATCAGAAGATATTAGATGCTGTTGGTTTTTGGGTTTGTTTTTTTGTTTGTTTTTTTTTCATATTTTTAGGGCAGTTGACCAGAAGTGGAGTAGAATTTCTTTACAGACTGTAATTCCCTATGTCCTAACCTTTTTGCATCAAACATTTCCCACTTGAACTCATCATGCCGCCCTCTCTTGAGTGCCTCCGTCTTCTTTCGAAACCATTTAAGACCAAAGTAATAAAGCTGACCAGAGTCGGTCTTAGCATCACTAAAAGCCCTGAAAATGCAGCTCCTCCACACAAACAACGTGACCTTAGAGGGCCCTTTAGTCTCCCTGTCGGTGGAAAGCAGCAGCGGTGTTCTTGTCTGGAGGTACGACTCTGGTTTTCGGTGTTCTTTTCGGCTGATCCGAACACAGCGCGCAGATTCAGACCGCTGACACACCGCTAATGGTGAAAAGATCAAAAACCTCACACTTTGCTCATTACCTGAAGTTTTCTCGCTTGAATTGCATTACTGTGATGTCAGTCGCACACGTGCGTGTGTGCACGCGTGCGTGCAAACACAACTGCACGTGTGTGCCTTGTCTCCTCTTTCCTTTAGTTCCCCACTCTTCTCATGACAGCCCATCAGCTCTGTTGCTATAGTGACACTGCATTCACTGTCTGCCCTTCTCTTGAAAATCAAATCTAATTGTGCCGAAAACTAACCCCCCCAAACACACACACACACACACACACACATTTTATTTGTCAGCCACCAATCCACATGACAGTTTGCTTTTAATACTTGATGTGAATGTCTGCACACACACATATTTCCCAGTATTTTATGAGGCATTTCAGAGACTTATGTTTTCGTAAAGACAAACAAACCTCTTATTTTCTTCCTTTCCTATGCCCTGCAGGGTTTTTTGAAGGATAATCCAGTGGCAGAGAGAGGGGCAGTAGTGTCCAACCCAGGTGAAACATGTTCTCAGGCCACAGAAGGAGAGTTTGCAGACACAGTATCGTCTGACAAATTGAAGTAGATTTAACTGAAGACGTACAGCTCCGGTCTAGACGCGTGACAGGCTGTTCTGGCACACTTCCAGCCATTAGCAGCATTAGAGTTTTGCCAGATTTTTCTGTTTCCCCAAGTGGACTGTTATGTGTGAAATAAATGGATAATTACTTTCTGACATACTCGATTAATCTATTTACAAGGTCTGAAATTATCCTGAGTTCTATAACAGCTCTAGAAAGTAGCCTTCTCTTTATCTTGATGCAAACTGTATTTTGAAGTGTTGGTGCAGAAATCTCATGTAATATATTCTGTGTGTTGTGTCCTTAAACAAAAATGATAAAGTTATAAAGTAATATATGTTGAAATAAATCATGCACCTATCCTGTCGTCATGGTGTTTTTGTGGGTAAGGAGGTAATGATGACATCCGCTGCCCCCCGCACCCCCGGCCTCTGCTAGCGTCTGCGATGTTAAATCTGAGCGCTTCGCATGGGTCCCTGGCTTCAAATTAAATGAAGGTCAGCTGCAGTCACCAGTGATTTCACAAGGCTTTGGTGTGCTTTGCCAGAGAGCCCTCCAGGCTAGTTTAACATGCCGACTTCTGAATGTCCAATTAACACATCTGTCTGCTGCCCTCAAAGAGCAAAGGGGTTTGGGGGAGGTGAGGTGGGAGGAGGAATCGTCACCGCCCGTCACACCCAAATGCTGTGTCAGAAAAAGTGGAATGTGTACGAACAGTGGCACTGTTGTTGTGCACATGCTGTGGAGGAATGCTAATCAGTTCAGACACTGCAAAATAAAGGAAAGGTCAGCCGTGACATGCAGGGTCAGTGGAAACATTTAATGCTGCACACTAAAGTGTGGCAACTGGAAAAACACATTCTATTTCCCTAATTTTAGGAAAATGAAAAGCAAGGCGGTTCACAGGTACGCTGCCAATGTACATCAGTGCTCAATAATCCTTTTCCTAAGCCTATAAAAATGTCAGCTCAACTAAATTGAGTCCCTGAACTCGCAGAAATATAGGTATTATCCTCAGTGGTCCGTATGGCCAACCGCATGTGAAAAGTGATTTCTCTCTGGCTGCAGCTGGTTTCAGAAAGTCAAGATATAAATTTCCAGCTCTGCTCTCTCGGCTGGAGGTAATGTCTGTACCACCAGGTGTCTGTGTGACTGAGCATTTACCACAGTCTCAATCCGGCTCAATCCGGTGGGGCTCAGCTGTGGATTCCCAGATTTCCCAGTGGTGCATCGCGGCTCTTGTTAATCGACAAGTCCGTCTTTTCGCTGTGTTAAACACGCTGGAGGAGAAAAGAGGCTGTCGGATTTGTGCAGCTCATCAAGAGCGTAATAACCAAAGTGGCTAAAAAAAAGAAAGATTTAATAATCAAGTGCAGATGGCCTGTTCAGACATGACAACTTTATGATGCTTACAACCCAAGTTGTCGTCGGCGTGTTAACCGAATGCGATGGCAAACAGGGATCATTTACATGCAATAACTGAACAATAAAAAGCGGCAGCTGCTCTGTCGTATGGGTTTCTCTGAGTGAAATGTAGATAACGTCAGCAGCATATTTTTAGAGGTTGCACTGTAGGTAAACAAAAACCTGAAGTCTTCTTTTACCATCTGGTTTTGCGAAAATCCTTTTACCACTGCTGGAAACGTCACCTGTGTTCTGCCTCAGCACAGAGAGAAATGAATCACTGGGATTTTTTTCAGATACACTATCAACAGTTCGCTCATCCCTGCTTGGTTTTTCACTGCCCACGTGTAGGTGCCAGTGCTCGAATTTCGGCTATAGGTTCAACAGTCGCTAACTCAGATAGCGACCGCAGTGTGGGGTCGACAGCACCCGCATGTCTCCCACACTCTCTCTGATTGAGATGCATGAGACAGCACCCGATCCCAGCTGGTGGTCTGCGAGGAGAGAGGAAATGGTGAAAACTGTTTCAGAGCTGAGAGAAGAGGAGCTGGAAAGGATGTGGCAAGTGGGCCAAGATGCGTTCACAGCTCGGCTGCCTGGTGATCTCTGGACATCTTCTGTCATGCGTGCTGGACTTCAGAGTTTAATAATAACAGGGAAAAATAAGGCTACAGTTTGCTCCAAATGTGTGCGCTAACTAAACATGCCACATCTGTGTTACACAGCTATGATCTGTCAGTGCCGGCAACAAAGTCTCAGACAACGCGTGGTCATCTTGCACCATTACTATGGCAACCAAGATTATCCCAGTTTAGAAGCGCTCCGAAATGTTGCTCCTGTTTTAGAAACTGGCACCGCATTCTATTCTGCAGAGTTGCGCATTCTTAACAGTGAGTGTTTAATTGCAGTGTTCTGTTTCGGAGGATAATACTACACCGTTTCCTGCTTCCACAGTGGAGTGGGTGTTCTGTCTCCATCACGGACGGCTCATTAAGCTGGAGGATGCCTGTTTGTGCCGCATTTCAGCAAATCTTTTTGTTTTTAAGCTATCATCAAGCCTGCAGTGTGTGCGTTGATATTGTACATCTTCCTCACCTATAATCATCAATGATTATAGTTTAGGATGATTTTGCTTGGGGGGGGGGGGTTTATCTCCTGAAATTACATCCCCTCCTGAGTAAAAAACCTGGATCAAAAATTTCGTTGACCTTACCACTTCAATCACACTGAAGGGCAGATTTTGATTGAATTTGCTATCAATACTCATGGTTCACTGAGAGGGAACCGCCCACCACTATTACACATATAAAGAAAGATCAATCCTACAACATAGCAAAGCTTATTTAGATTCTGTTTGCATTGAGCCACACTGAGATGCAATATATATCTCCTCAGCAGTGATTAATGGAATCTTAAAACAAGAGCAACAAGGTTTCGCAACAGCCAAGACAGCTCAGCGCGTGAGTGTATTTACCATCATTTTTAGAAGGTTAAAGAAGGAACACTAAAACCTAAATGGTGACACTTATTTTTTATATTTTTAAACCTGTGGAAGATGCTTTTAGCTGCAGTCCTTTTACCTATTTAAAGGTTTTGTTTTGTTCTTTAAAGGAAAGGAAAGGAAAAACAAGCTCGTCTGAGAGGTCGCTGCTGATAATCCTCAGACAGACATGATAATTAATCACAGCTCAAAACTCTTTCAGAGTCCGGAAACAGACAGGCCCTCCTCAGTGTTCCTTGTGTCGCAGCGCTGTCTGTCTGTCATTGCCAGCATGTAAATTGCAGGTCACCGGGATGTCACTGATACCTGGGATGTCACTCAATGCTGCTCTTGTCATTCACCTACTAATGAGTTTCTGTAACAACTGTGAGGTGAAGCTGTGACACAGGAACTACAGCGGGGCTACAGGTGTGGTTTAGGGTCAGAGCGGAACCAGCCACCTGCAGTCTGCGTGGACATTTCTGCCTTTACTCACATCCCAGCATTTAAATGCTTCACATTGTGGCAAACTGTGGCATTTTGGCTGGCTGGGTTTAATCGTGTTTTCTGTTTGCAAACATACACAAGTGAGATTTACTCACTCAGATTTAGTTTAAATCACAGCATTGAGCATGAGGCTAAAAAAACCCCCACCGTAACTGGATTTTATAGCTAGAACCACACAGAGGATGTCTCCTCTCCTCACAGATTCATTTCCCTAAAAGCCTGTGTGTGTAGACGTTTATATACAGACTATTGGCCAGTTTAAAATGTTTTATTCTTCCTTAAAATATGTAAAAGTCACAATTAATGAGTAGACAGAAGCCGTTAAAGGCCAGAAAGGTGACTTAATTTGCCTTGTTTGCCATATAAATAGGCCTGTATTTGTCTGACTCTGCGGTGGAATCGCTCTTTTCTGTGCAAATACATTTATCTGGCTGGCGGTTTTGAGGTCGCACGCTAGACTTGCTCACCTCGACGTTGATAGAATACCCGGCAGTCTGGGTCGCTGAGGATATTCTCTCAGAGCCTGTAAGAGTGCGGCAAGAAGCAATGAAGCACATCATGTGGTTCCTGCAGGGGATGGAGGGACTCTATATTCACAACATGTGAATGAAGTGAGGAAATGAATCACACACAGCAGCTTCACAGCTCGGCTGCCTGGTGATCTCTGGACATCTTCTGTCAGAACCTGTGAACTCTCTCAGTGGAGCGGAGACGAGGCTTCATCTTGGTGGTGAAAGGAAACACTTGGGCGCCATCACATGTCCCATGTGGGGTGGAAACGGACCTTTCTGCATCTGGTGTCAACAGAACAAAATATGCTGCTCCGGTAATTTCAGTGTGGGTGACAGGATGTGACTGGATGGCTGTTTTAGTCATCCAAAAAAAAAAAGTCTGACAAACAGGAACCCTGCCAGGAGAGTTCAGCCACAGCCCATAAAACACCAATAAATATTAAATGCTTTAGTAAACCAGCTCATAAAGTTTCCTTATTTCACTTGAGTTTGTGTGTTTAGGAGGAAATGACTCCCAAAGCAGGAAAGAACAAGGTCTCTTTGTACCTCATTAAATGCTTTTAACGCTAAAAATATACGGCACCCTATGCTCCTCATAATTATCTCATTGTGGGTAATGTAATTAAGACAGCTCTGCTTGCGCTTCACTTTCATTGCACCATTAGACAGAGCCGAGGTTCTGCTCCAGCACAGCCGGCTAACGACTTTGACCAGCCGAAGGAGGCTCCGGCAGATTTCAGCAGAGCGACCTCAAAATAAGCGGAACGGAAAACAGCGAGGTGACAGTCCCGAAAACATTACTTTCTCCTTGTCTATTTGACGGAGGAGGAATGCAATCTCTCCTCCTCTTTTTTGAGCCTGTTTGCTTTCAGACTGGAAACAAATCGTGAACTCGCGCTGCACCCGATTCAGGCTGGCATAAATAATCTGCGTTTGGGGTGGAATGTAGTGTTTGTTTCACAAAAATCAAAGTCTGGGGAGGTGTGTCTCCATTTTTACACCGACGGGTGCTGAAAGGAAAGATTCTGCTGGAAACCGTTCTGTGAAGGGTGTGAGTATAAGTGGGGGAAGAAATCCTTGTTCGTTATCTTTGGGCCAGTCAAAAACAGTCATTATCGAGGCTGCTGGGCTGGGTGGTGGACTGGTTAGCACGGCCACCTACTGAGATGGTTCCTGGTATATTTCCACATTCTATCAGGGCTTGAAATGTTTTTCCAGTGCCTGCATGAGTTTTCCTCCAGCTTCTCCTTTTTCATTCCACGATCCAAACACATTAGTTTGATGAGAGGCTAAATCATCCTAATCACTTTACCATACGCAACAGCAGCAGCCTAAATATATAATGTCCTGCTGTGCATGCACACCTATCAGGATCTATTTAAGAGACACAAATAAAGTGTGGTCCTAATTCTGCTCTGGCCTTGTTATGCAACACACTGGATGGCTGATTAAATTCTGTTCCATTATGTAAGCGTTACTTGAAAGCCAGGTTGGAGATGGAGCAAAGTGGCTGGCAACAGGAAGGGGGAAAAAAAGAGTTCAAAATGTAATCAGTCTGAAAGTGCTCTGGTCCGCCTGACTGAACGGGCTGAGATTTGGCAAGGTTTGGGCAGGCGGGTGCGTTTCAGGAAAGCGTCAAGCAAATGCTCACTACAATGAAACGGAAAGAGTAGCTTTGGCCAGAAGGACAGACACAACGGGGACCACGTTCACACACAGGCACGCACACACTCATCAGCAACTTTAAAGTTGAGGTTGCCTGGCAGCAGACAAAAGGTACGAGATTGCTCCGCTCTCCTGTGTGCTGCTGGCATCGTCGTTTTGGATAAATTAATGCAATGGGCCGAAACGTGGCAGTCTGCAGAGAGCGGTCTCCTTTTAATCCTGATGCACGTCTTCTTATTTATGTCACCGTGGCAATAACAGCCTGGGGACTTCCCGCTTTGAACCATTGTGCTTGCAGCTCGATATTACACAGGCTGATCATTTGTAAAATTCACTTTTGTTTAAATGCAAAAAATAAATAAATAAATGAAGGGTAGATTTCTCTGACTGTCAGTTTTTGTGTTTGCTGGTGTCTTGGTTTCCAAATTCAAAGGCTCACGGATAAAGCGATCCAATTGAAAGAGACGTTTTTGAAGTTGTTCTTACCTTGAATACACATATCTCCATCCATCCATCCATTATCCTACCCGCTTAATACCCAGTGGTGTCGCGGGGGTCTGCTGGTGCCTATCTCCAGCTCTCTTAGGGCGAAGGCAGGGATCCACCCTGGACAGGTCGCCAGTCCATCGCAGGGCATACACATATCTCGATTTCTGTCAAATGCTGCCTGAAGTGGTGTTTGCTTTAGCCGTACCTCTCAGACGCTCCACTGCTGGATAATTGTACGCGTTATCACACCTTCCAAAGCTTCAGCTGATGCTACTATTGTCAGCAGCTAGTGACTCAAAGTGTTTCCTTATTTGCTCCTTTATTTAGGTGAAGGTGCAACTTTACGTTCGCCTTTCTAATAGACGCAGGTCAAATGTCAAACACAATTCGGAGACAGGCCCACTTTTTTCAGAATGTCCTGAGGATGGTTGTCAAGCAGCTCTGTTATTCCAGTTTCATTGAAATACGGTGTCTCAAAGACCTGAATTATCATCTTTCACCTCCGTACTCTTGTGTTTCTCTTCTCTTTGCAGTTTTTAGTTCCAGCAGTCATTTCAAAGTCCCATAAGATGGAGAACCACCCTGCATGCGGCATATTTATTTAAAATCCTAATCTCTTTAGCACTCGCCTGATTAGTCAAAAACAGTGGGAACACGTTGGAAGCCTAATTGTGTTTTTATGTGTTCCTAATGAGTCCGCTGCAGTCTAGTCTTAGAGAACGCAGCAGTTCTTGTCGAGCTGTAGGAAACATCCTCTTCACCAGCTACATCCACTCACACGTGCCAGATTCCTGTTGTCAGGCAGAGTAAAAACACCACAGAATTATCTTTTTTTACACATTTATTCCAGCACGGCGCCATTCCTGCTCATCATTTCTGGATAAACTGTATCCGTGCACGCCAAAGTGTTGAGATCGTAATGCATGAAATTGCAGCCTCCAAATTTTGAATCTGATTATTTTCTAGTTGGTGGAATATAAAACTTTACAGAAACTGGAAGCAATTTGTTAATTAGACAGCACATTAAAGATTTAATCGATTAAAAAATGGCAAGAATATGTGCAAAGATGCATTAGGCGGCTGTTAATGCAACATGATACGTCATGAAGCCTTCTGTAAATGTCCTTCATGATATTTTGGGTTTTTTTTTACTTGTTTGAATCACAGTTATGTTTTGTTTTTTAAAACATATATTTTATTTTTGTATTTCCAATTCATTGCATTTACAAAAGTGCTCTCTCCTGTGAATGAGTTATTCATTACGTGCTTTAAAAGCTTGGTTTTCTCTTTGCTCTTGTTGAGCTCTGTCAGGCTGATAAAAACATGGTTGGACACAGTCCTCCACGGACCAGCGCCTGTTTAAAAATCCATTTAACGTGTCGGCGACTCACACGCACACACTTTCCCACTGTGACTGCAAGATCCTTACAATCAATATTCCTACAACAGCGAAACAAATGGCATTGTTACCGTGTGAGGACAGGAAAAGGATGCTTTGTCGGGATAAATCACCCAGGTAATAGCGATGAGTTATGGAGAGCTGTACCTCATTATGGACGAATCTGTTTCATCTGCTTCAGCAAATATCACAGAGAAACCTGGTTTGCCGAGGTTGAGCTTCCGACTGTCAGCAGAAAACAAAAAACATTTTAGCGTACTTTTGTGCGTGCAGCCCTTTCCCAGTATCCCCCCTGCAGAGCGCCAGGCTGCGTCTTTTGGCTCACATTAGGCTTCCTTTGATAAAGGTTTAATGATGCAAAAGTTTTTGGAAATAAACAAAATGAAGGGGTTGATTTGAAATGCTCTTTTTAGGCTTGAACCTGCACTTGCAGGACTGGCACTTTTCCTGTTTGTCTTTTGTCTGTTTGTGTTTTGTGGTTTTGGAAAATCCCCGATCAGAGTTCAACTGATGCCATTGTGACATTGGAGGTTCACAAGGGAGAGACCCAGGATACAGAAGCACTCGCCTGGTGGTGTAAATTGGCTTTTGCTTCGCTCTGGCCTATGCATTTATTCAGCACTGTGTCCCTCCTGCATCACCAATCTCCTCCATTGTCACCCCTCGCTCCTCATTTCCTCTTTTTTCCCAGGCGTCTGAGCTGTGGCTCATTTAGCCTGTACCAACTTACCTCCACTCTGTTTCCCCTTGGCTGGCACCACCTACTCTCATGAATGTGTTTGCGTCATTCCTCCGGAGTAACTACGTCAGACATGCTTAACGACCCTGGGTGGGTGGGGCTGAGTGCTTTTTGTAATGGACCTTTAGAGGAGAACGAGGAGTGAGATGGAAAGAAATTGGAATTGATTAGGCTAGGAAACTGAAAGAGGAGGTTAAAGAGGGGGGGGTGGACAGCTGTGAGTGAGTGGAAATGTGGGAAATGGAAGAGAGAAACAAGAGACGATATTGCATCACAGGGATGCGGGAGATACAGTATCAATATTATCTTGGATGCACAGAAATATTCCAAAATCTGTTGATTGCAGGAAAAAATGTAACCAGACAGATCAGGATCATAGAACATTACAGAAAATGGATCCATCCTGGGTGATGTTTACAAAGTTTAATTAGCATAAACTCAAACACGCTGCTGGAAAAAGTTGTAAAGTGACCCACGTGCGGCTCAAACCTCAACACAAATATTCTTCTCAGTCATCTAGTTGCCTGCCCACACTGCGTTTATTCTCTCTGCCAGCTTTATTTCTTCAGCGCTGTTCTTTCCTCCATCCGTTTGTTCTTCGTGTGGCCCACTGGTGAAAAAGCTGCTGAGAGTGTTGGTGCCATCTGTCTGCAGCAGACCGGGTTTTGGCACCTGCTTCGAACAGCTACTATAAATACAGTCAGGGCATATGTGATGAATACACACACACGTCTTCAGAGCTTTAATAGGCTGACGTGGCTGCGACTCACAGCGGTGTCAAAGATTCTGTTGATTCAGAGCTGCCATCTTTTAGAATCCACTGACTGAAGTGGATGACGACACAGACGCAACCCGACAGATGAAGCAACAGCGGCGGTAGGCTCCTCGTCAGGGGGCCCACGAACACATTACTGCTCACCAGTTTATCCATAATTACACACTGAGAGAGTCAGAGTCCTCAACACACCCAGTGTTTCTCTTCCTGGTGATTGATTTCCCTTATGCACTGAGACTTCCTGTTATGATGGAGCTGTGACGGTGTGTGTGTGTGTGTGTGTGTGTGTGTGTGTGTGTGTGTGCTTGCTTGCTTGCTGAGCCCAGCTGTGTGTTCTTGCATCTCTGTCCCTGTGCTGTCTGACCCATTTTCTCCCTGCACTGCACACAGACCACATGTGAAGCAGAAATCACAACAGAACTTCAAACTCTGACAGTTGTGAAGAGAATCCAAAAGCGAAAAACCCTTTTGATCCTGTTTCACCCCCCAAATCAGAGCCACTTGCAGGACAAGGAACTAAGTTTCTAAAACAAATAATTACTTTGCATTGATTAAAATGTCGTCTGAGCTGCTGAGCTGATCATTCATGCAGGCACCAAAACCTGTGTTTGAGTTTCCTCATAGTAAAGCACTGAATCTGTTCAGCTCCATTTCATTGGCTGACTGCTAATCTTTGAGTAACTTTTAAATAAAATCTGACTTTGCCTAAACCCAGGAATTCATAATTTGTGTTAAAATCAAAAACTAGAAAAGCACATTTAGAAAGCGTGAACAGGTCGGTTCCCCACATACATAATTGTGACTGTAAAAGTGTAGATAGGCGGAGGTAACACAGGATGGGTGTCAAAGTCCCTCCGAGATCCAGAACATCACTAAAGTGTAATCATCTGTTCTTTGGCCTGTTACCAACATTTGGGAAAACCTCATTAAAATCTGTTCATGAATTATTTAGGTTAATTTGCTTGCCAAGTAGCTGCAGTCTGTATTTGTTTTAATTATTTGTGGCATTTTATGTGAGCAATCTACAGTTCCTCACTGTGTGTATGTGTGTGAGTGTGTGTGGACATATGTGATATCAACAAAAATCAGATCAAACCTGACACAGATGTCTAAGCCACAGTGGGGGGTGTAGAGAGAGGTCGTACTCCCACTGTGTGAGTTCAAAGTCTGGAAGTGATTTGACTCTCAGAAACACTGGAGATAAATCCCTCCAGTCACATGACTTTGTCCACACGTGGATGGAAGCCAGGGTAGGATTCAGAGTAACGAACCTGTGGAGGATGTTCTGAAATTGGCACTCAGCTGATTCACCTTCAGGGAGGTGGGAGGCGGCCCAGGCAGGAAGCTGGAGGTGGAGGTGGTGCAGCTAACTGTGACCTCACACGGCAGGACTACTTTTCATGCCAGAAAAATCGTTTACCATACACGAGCACTTTAGCAAACAGGCCGACGTACACAGTAAGCAGCTCCGTTCCCACAGGAACTTGTTTTTTCAAAGTCCTGAATAAATAAACTGCCATAACCTGCGAGATGTGCTGAAATAAGGCCGAGCGTGACAGGTTTGCTTACCAACTCACGAGCTAATCAGCTCTCCGTTTTGCTGCGTCTGTTTTGAAGCTCCAGTGTGCTGACATCACCAGCACCAATGTGTGGCTAATGCTCATTAAATATCTCTGCTAATCAATTGTCAGGCTGTGTGAGCCTCTTTTTTCCTTTTCTTTTGGTGCTTGCTGTCGCTGTTGCCCACAGACAGCCAAGTGATGAGACCTGTGCAGTGATGACCTGTGCGGAGGAGCCAGCAACCTTCTACATGATTAAATTTGTACACGTCATTAGGCAGGGGTGTGTGGAGATGACCTCACGGGCTGAACAGATCCGCTGCAGGATTAGCGTCACTTAATACAAGCACACTTAGATTCAAGAAAAAGTGAAAACACCTAATGCAGCAGGCCTGTACATCATCTCAGAGGCACCGAGTTTAGGTAATTTGCGTGATTTTACTCGTAGTAAATTCTTATTTTCTTTTTCTCTTTGTGTTCCTAAATCAGCTGGGATCGTTTTTATCGTCGCTCCACCAGCAGCTGTGGCTAAAACTCCCTGTTGACCAGTCAGGTCTGAACAGAAACATCGACTTATTTCTGCTGACAACCCGAAGCCTGAGGCAGGAGTAGAAGTAAAGAGGATGGTGGCTCCACGGCTTTGGGCCTGACTTTATCATGTCATACCTCCATGTAGGTGCAGGACTGAAACATGCTAACATGGCTGGCTGCCTGTTGTCTGTGTGGGCGGGTTCTCAAAGCAACAGCGTTCAGAATTTGGCCCCAGCCGTGGCGCCGTTTACCTGGACTTTGCTTTTCTCCCTGTGGGTCGGCTCCGTGCATCCTGCTTTCCTCTGTCCTTCTAGTCAGCCTGTCTCAGAAGTTCTTTTTAACTCTGGGATAAAAATCTGGGTTTCTTTGAGGCCCTTTGAGACAATCTGGATGAATAAATTGAATTAAACTAAACTAAAAATTAAAAATACATGTGGCCTTTTTTTTCCAGTTTCCTTGAATAGAATAAGGTCAAAGCTGCATCACAGCGGGGGTTCTGGGTGCATTTCCAGCTCCGGTCTTTCCATGTGGAACGTGCACCTTCTCTCTGTACCCTCGGAGGTTTTCCCCAGATACTCCAGTAGGCTGATTTGGAGGGGAACAGAAAATGGAGGGACGTGCACCCGCTCACTGCAGCTGCTGCCAGGCAGCCTGACCTCATTCTCCTCCACTTCTCCTCAGGTTTTGCTCCTCTTCTCTCAGCTCCCAGCATCCATCCGTGGGCTCCAACCTGCAATAAGCCTGTGCAAACACGAGCCTGTGCAGCCAGACAAGGTCATATGCACGCCAAGCCTTGATTAATATCAGACTGAATTTATTTAAAGATTCTTAAAGAAAAAAAAAAGTTCCATCTTAGAGCTTTTTGGAAATCTTGACAGGTGTTTTTTTAACTAAATTTTCCCTATTTTTGTTCAATTATTCATGCCTACGAAGTAATTCATGTTTAGTGTTGAGTATCTGACCATGTACAAGAACAGGTGCGGCTGCGTTTAAAGGCCTCGGATGATGTGTCAGTGATGACACAGGAAGCACAGGACAGGTCTAAATTAAGGGAGAGGTTGCAGCTGGAGTCAGCCTTCGGCTCGCCTCTGACCCAGCGTCAAAACCCAGAGGAAACTTCCACAAATGAAGCTTCTGTGCTTCTGTTATGCTCTGCTCAAAATAGCACGTTTATTTCTAAAAAGGAGGGATGAGAGTGTTAAAAATGGACTCTTGAGGGAGATAGTTGTGTAAGCTTGTGAGACAGTTGAGGTGTGTGTTGAAGCCTCCTGTGGGCTGCAGGGAGGAGATGAACTGTCTAAAAAAAACATGGAGGATCTAAGGAGCAGAGAGATGAGAAGAAACATCACCATTTACAGAATGTCCATGTGCATCCTTGGGCCTCCGCTGTGTGACTTCCTGAGCGTAACGAATTAGCTTACATAATTTCCTCCACTTCCCATTCAGGAAAACCATTAAAAATGAACGAGCCTCCTAAAACTGGTTGCTCTCTGGACTATAAATTCCATTTTTAATATTATGACACAGTCAAACAGGTAGATTCCCCAAGGTGCCACTAAAGTGCTCTGTTGGCAGTGGAAGGAGATGCCGACAAGGTGTAAATGTAAATAATCTACTTCATTATGTTGTCCGACTCATTAGTAGTATAAAAGGAAATTGAACTCGCAGTATAAGTTCACAACAGTCCACAGCTCTATTGTCCTGGTCTCATTTTCAACATAAGAGCTGCTAATGAATGTGAAATTCACTCCACCATCTTCATGTGCCTCGTCCCAGGAGACGTGCGCTGGATTTGCTTATCGCAAAAAGGCAGCCCAATCTTCTTAGAGTCTTTCACCCCGTGAAAGGAGGCTCATACCTGCTTTACCCAGACTTAGTTCCAGATGGGCTTGGAGAAATGCCAATTACTCACCCTTACATGAAGTTGAGGAGGGAGAAAAGAAGCACAGTGACATGCGTATACGAGGATAAAAGATTATCTGTGAGCTTAAAGCGATTAACCTTCTTTCAGATTGCCACAGGCCAGCTAATTTCTCTGAATATTAAAATTCACAAGTTGAAATCTTCTCCCCACGCAGAGTCCCCAAATAACGGAAGGTTAAGGTTTATTTTCTCTTTGACATACTACCTCTCAACCTTGAGTTCTGGGTAGTTTGAGACACAACGTTCTTGTCAGCAAGATCTTTGTGTGTGAAAGGATTCCTGCCCAGCGCTGGCGGTGATTTGACTTCCCAGGGTTGGTATGTGTTTGGCAAAGACCCGCCGGCAGGTTTCTGTAAAGAGATAGAAACCATGTGTAAAAACAAACGCTGACTTTCTCTGGCTGGATATATTAGACACAGTATCATCACCCTGGAAACGCTGTACATCACTGCTGTGATCCGTTTCAGACTATCAGCCGACCGAAGGGGGAAAAAAACCTGTTTACGTGAGTCTGAAGCCTTCTCCTTCCTCCCATTTTTCCAAACCCTGTTCAGGTGAAAGTGGGCCAGAATCTTCCCATGAGCCTCCACATGGAGACAGGAATAAGATTTATTACCCAGCTTTTCCCAGAAGGGAGCACTGTCCGCTGCCGTGTCTCAGCAGAATCAATGAAACACAGAGAGGAGAGCGGTGGAGGAGGGCAGGAAGAACAGCAGCAGCCATTCTGAGTTACAGCACATGGGCAGGATCCAGTGAGCAATTAAAAAAAGGAATTTAGACAGAGGGCGAGCAGGAGGGCAGAAAAATCACCCTCTGAAGGCTTTAAGTAACAGTTGCTACGCATGCGGCTACACTTCCCTGACTTCTTTAGATGACACTAAAATTAAAAAAAAAAAAAAAGGTTTGCCTTTTAAATCTTTACTACTAAATAATTAATTTGAAAAAAATTCTGCATGTCCAGGGTTTGCAATATTGCTCAACACATTTTGATAATGTTTTGCTTGTTTTTCATGACTCAACATAACTGTATTTTTTTATTTATTTTTAATCACTAATATGGTACTTTATACTCTTAAGGGTCCACACAGTGTTTGCTCCCGGGGCCCCAGGACTAACCCTAGGGCCCCTAGTTTTAGGATTAGCATGCATTTGTGAGGTAATTTACATGCATCCGGTGGAATCATGACTAGACTGGGAGTAAAACCCACATTATTCCACGTTGCTCATAGAAAAGAAAGTCAGCCTCTTGTCTCACTGTCACTTGCAGCCATTGTTGCCAGCGTTTATTGACAGCTCCAGTGAAACCCAGGCTTCTGTTTGTTCCTGCCATCTCGTATCGACGCACTCGTAGCCCCCACCAGGCCGACTGTAGTGTCGCTGACAGGCGGCCGGCGCGCGTTTGTGTATGTACAGCACATATGTAGGTCAAGTAAACCAAGACTGTTGGTCGTCATGGTAACTGGGCATCAAACACGACTGCATTATCTCAGAGAAAATAAGGAGGTGGCCAAGATCTGACACCTCATAGCAATTAGCCCTTTTGGATAATCCTGCAGATTATGCTCAACTCTGAAAGTCAATGTTGTCAAAACACAGTCTGGAGGAGCCCTGGAGGAATCCCCGCCGCTGGCGCACGAAGCCTCAGTTTAGATGAACAATCCAACACGCCTCCTCCAGTCCTCGCTGCTGACCTCAAAATAAACTTCATAATCCTCACGTCACACAACGAACGCAATATCGCCACCCACGTGCTGCCTGCTTCAGATGTTTTACCAGCATGACCTTGGGAGTTTTCAGGGACCTCAGAAGAGTCTCCTTGACTGCTCTCTGTATTAAACACACACACACGCACACACACGCACCTACAATCATGCTATCTGTATGGTGAGCTCGCGTGATTGCATGCAGAGAGCCGGGGGCGCACACGGAATGCTGATGAGGTTCTTTGGGTGCTTCCGTTGGGGAAAAGGGGGACATTGGAGAAAGATTCCTCTGTGCCTTCAAGGCAGCAAGGAAGAAAGACATAGATAGAGAGATAGACAGAGAGAGAGAGAGAGAGAGAGAGAGAGAGAGAGGGAGGGAGGGAAAGAGAGAACCAGGATCTTCCAACGTTATTTATCGGTCAAATGCCGCCTTTACCACCTGGGGGGTACAGAGCTCGTGTGTCCTAACACGTAGCAAAGTTACATGACTGACTGTTTTTTCTGGTCCAATACTTGGTTGCCATCACACCTTTGGAAGCTGAAAGAGGCAGACTCGCCAGTGCCCAGCGCCTCCTCACAAACCTTTGTTCCCACACTGCCCCAGATTTTACATCTGTCCAGACTAATGAGGTGAAAATTTAGCCCGAGGCTCCCAGAGGAAACCTTTAGGGTCAGCAGCATGCGGAGCAGTTTTTGGGCCAAAATAGCAGGAAATAGGGCACTTGCACGAGGACAAATACTAGTAACAGAAAAAAGGCAGAGAAGATTTGTTTTATCCAAGTTGCCGCAGCCCAGGTCAGCTAAAGTTGCACAAAAAACGACTAAAACTATTTGAATTGTTGATGACTTTGACTCCCTGCTGCAAACACTGGTGTTAACACACCACAGGAAGTAGCTCCCAGAACATGCATGATGATAAAAAAGCTACAAAAACGTATTTGAGCACTGCAGACAGAAGAATGTCATGAGAGACTGTTGTGTTGTTGTTGTTTTATCCTCTAAAATGTCTCCTAAATGTTGAAGGAGACGGCCCTTTTTGCTTTCTTAACCCGTCATCTTGGTCTCACATTTACAGTGAGTGAAAACTAAATTCTCCCTCCGATGAATGAGTGTAACCTCGCTGGAAGCAGAGCATAACAGGCGTCTTATGACAATCAAATCGTCTGATCCTCATTTAATTACAAATCAAAGCTGACTAATGATCCTGTTGACCTCTAAGAGAAGTATGAAACACTCCTTATAATGACTAGTGGCATGTATTGGAAGTAGCTTTTGACATCTGTTCAGGTGAAATGCTGAAATGCATTCAGGTGAAATATGTACGTCATTAACATTTGAAGCTGACCTTTATTCCAGCCATGTCAAAACCCACCAGCCCGATGGGATGGCATACACACCACCGCAGGATTGGATAATTAAAGTGTTTGTTAGAAAGGAAATAGGTGGCTAGACCTTAGGAATGATCACTTACTAAAGCCATTATTGCTTATTTATCCCTGCTGACAGTTCAATTTGGCCAGCAACCTCCAGTCAAAGTATCCCAGCGCTTATAGCGCCATCTAGTGGCAGCTACATGTTTTATGTTTGCAGAATGTATTTTTGTGAAAAATAAAAAATACATTTTTGCTGGAAAAGAATGCATGCATTTTCCTAAAAATAAAACAAAATATACAATTTGATCTTGAACTCCAGCAACAGCCTGATATTTAAAACATGCACTTTTGCCTTATCAGCAGTCTTGACTATAAATGGACTCTAAGCATTAATCATTTAACGGAAATTCCCCCAGAATAAGTTTCATTTCCCTAAACGTGTCCACTCTTAGAGGGTTTTTTTTGTTTGTTTGTTTGTTTTTGTTTTTTAAAAATTGTATAAAATAAAACATGTTCCATATGTCAGATCCTGTTTATTAATCCATGAGAAACCATAGCAACCACTTCAGGCATCAAAGCAGAACTCCCCCCTTTTTTGAGGGAGAGCTATTTGCCCTGCGGGGTCACAGGGAGGCTGCTGGAGCCTGTCCAAGCTCCATATACAGACGGGCAGATTTAACCCTGGGCCCTATCTGAGCATTTGGGGGTTCGGAACCTTGCTCAAGGGCGCCTGACTCGACCCTGAAGGTATCATGGCTCCTTATTCACCATCACGTCTTCCCTTTTCAAAGCAGAACCTTTTTGTTTTTGTTTTTATCTGAATATTTGTATATTTATTTATTGTTTGTTGAAAAACAGAGTTTAATTTTTTAAATACGTCTTTCAGAAAACCGTGATTGAATACAACAATTAAATAGTTCAGATTGAAATTTGTTTTTTACAAGAAAGTCTTGAATGGAGGCTGATGAAAACTTAGGTTAACCAGGACGCCACAGAATTTCAGGAAACTGCAAACTTCCTGTAAACTCACGCCACACACTGACTGAACGAGGAGGAATGAAACGAAACTCACACACCATCTCTGTGGTGTGTGAAAACCATCAAAATCAAACTTTTTAAAAAAGTATAATAAAGAAAACGTTTTAGGCCTAAATAGGGTGGTGGGCGGGGCTTGGGGTTCTACTGGAGTGGGGTCAGGGGCCCCCATGGGTCCTCGGTGGGGTGAATCTTCCCTGCTTGCTTCTTATTCGCTAATTCTGATGAAAACCCGCAGTTCTGCGGGAGTTTACCCTTCGGAGCTGTTCCATTCGGGAGTGTTTGCTGCTGCTCTCGTGCTCAGCTGTGGATGAATTGCGTGGTGAACCGTGGAAGGAGGAAAAAAGAGGGCTGGCTGGCAGTCATCCTCCCCCCCGGCCAGTCCGACCGCCCCCAGCTCGCTGGGGAGGAGAGAAGCGCCGCTTTTGTGAATGAAGGAGCGGCGGAGCGCAGACGGAGGACCTGAGCAGGAACCTCGGCGCGTCGGGCTCCGGATCTGCGGCCCCTGAGCGTCTGACGCTGCCCACAGCCAGCACCGGCGACCCGGACGCAGAGCGCGGTGAGCCCGGAGCCTCCCCAGGCTGCTGGAGAAAGCAGATTGACAGCCTTTCTCCGTCCTTCTCTTCTTTTTTTCTCGACGGAAAGATGCACGCACGACAGCGCAACCGTGACCGGAATAGCTGTCGGGAGATGGCAGATAACTTGGAGCAGAATTTACCCTCAAAGATTCCTTTCTCTCTCTGATAAAAGCCTTTTCCCTCCCCTCGTTTCACCCAACCTTTGAAAGCTCGTAGTTTGTCCAGTCCTTCTGTCGCTTTGCGCCTTTTAAACTTGGAACAGCAGCGGTGCGGATCCGCTTTGCTTTGCTTTGGTCCTGCTCATTCACAGCTCCAGCATTTGCGCGCAAATGCAAAGTTTCCATCTGCTGGCCAGCATGTTTCGCAACATGACATGAGTCATGCAGAAGACGTGCACTCCCAGTGTCCCCAGAACAAAAAGTCTTCATAGAAGGCTCATTCATGGCACCAGGAGCCTTCTGCAGCCCACTCTGCTCCCATAAGTACAGATGGGAGGCCTGTCGGCTCTTCGCTGGGCCCGTTCGGTGTTAAATGTGCCATTCTGGTGCAGGAATGTTTTCTCACTGCCGCTCTCTCCTCCAGGTCCCCCGAGGAAGCCGTAAATGATCATGATCGCCTTGGCCGTGGCGCTCTGCCTTGCCCTGGCGGTCAGCGGCGAGCCCTGCTTCATCATCAGCGAGATTAACGCCGACAACCCCAGGCTGGACACCACCGAGTTCGTGGAGCTGTATCACACCAGCGGGCAGCGGGCGTCCCTGGACGGCTACACCCTGGTGTTCTACAACGGCAACGGCAACGTGGCCTACAAGGTGCTGGACCTCAAGGGCCACAGCACAGACGACAGGGGCTTCTTCCTGGTGGGCTCGGTGGACATGCTGCCCAAACCGGCCATCCTCCTGCCTCCCAACACGGTCCAGAACGGCCCCGACGCCATCGTGCTCTACCACACGCTGGCCGGCCGCTACAGCGAGAAGATGAACGTCACGGCTCACGGGATGGTGGACGCGGTGGTGTACATGACGCGTCGCACCGGCGGCGCAGAGGTCCTCGCCGAAACCCTGACGCCCGGGGAGCCGGCCTTCGTGGAGGACGAAACCACGCTGGAGGGCGACGAGTCTATCGAGAGGTGCCTGCTGTCTGAAGATCGCTGGGGCTTCCAGGTGTCCTCCCCCTCGCCGGGTCAGAGGAACAACTGCACCCCGCCCGCCGGCCCAGACAGCCTTCCTGTGATCAGCGAGCTGAGGGTGGGCGGAGGCCAGGTGGACGGGTTCGTGGAGCTGACCCAGGCCCCGGCAGCGGGCCCTCTGGTGCTGGTGGTGCTGGACGGGAGAACAGACAGGGTCAGTGTCAGCATGGACCTGGGTGCTGCCGCCTCCAGGAACGGGCTCTCCACCGTGACCGTCGAGAAGAGGTACCTGAAAGGTGAGTAAAGGTCACGACTGGGGTCCGCGTAACGCTACCTCGCCTCGGATCCTGCTGCTGTCCGCTCAGCGCCGCCCTCGATACCTTCAGACGAGTGGGTTTTTCCAAAAAATCCGTTCTGGTTTGGTTTCCTCGCAGGCGATGAGTCAGGGGCCGTGGCCGTCTACGGCGGCAGGGCCTCGGACTTCCCCGCGGGCAGCCCGCTGAGCCAGCTCCAGCCTCTGGACGCCTTTGTGTTCGCCGGGCCCGCCCACAGGCCCAGCACCTAACTGACGGAGACCCTCATCCCGGGTCGGCAGCCCTACCAGCTCAGCAGCAGGTGAGGCAGCAGGTGGAAAAGGCAGAGGGAAGAAAACTGAGCGGGGTGGAGAGGTTTGTGTGTGTGTGTGTGTGTGTGTGTGTGTGGTGTTGTGAGCGGACTACTGAGGTTTCACACTGGAGGCCTCAGTTTCAAGTGTTGAGAAACATGTTCCCCTAAAACGAGGGAAATGGTCAGATTGTGGCCGGCTCTTCCTTTTCTGCTGAGGGAGGATGAGTGACGAGCAGACAGCTGAAGGGAGGAGTTTGGCTCAGGCCAGCAGCAGCAGCTTCCTGTCTGGGTCAGGATCCAGGGCGGAGGTCTTAGACCTGGTCCGAGCTCCACCTGCTGGCACGCTGGTGGCTTTAATGGTGAACTCAGTGGTGTCCGACCCTGTTTCAGCTGGAGAGAGGGAGGCGTCTCTCTGAGCCGCTGCGGCGTTGCCACCTGGACGAGGGACCCCGGCGTCTTCTGGGAGGCCCCGCAGACCCCCGGGCAGCGCAACCAGTGTCCCTGGCCGAAGATCTGTCCCCACGGCAACGGTGAGTCAACAAACACCCCCCCAGGCTGAGCTCACCTGCTGATCAGCGTCCAGGCTGCCGGTCATGAGTCAGTCAAACCGAGCACCGTGATCTAGTGCGGAGGATCTACGGCGTCACCGACAGATCACTGGATCCACCGTGTTCCCACTGGATCCACCGTGTTCCCACTGGATCCACCGTGTTCTCAGTGTGTCTGTGTGTCGTCTTTCCTGGAGGGGGTTGTCAGAGGTCGGCTCACTGATACACTCCTTTCCCCTTCCCCCACCGGCTGGCCACACACACTGATCCTTTAAGTACTGACTCAAGGTGTGTTTGGGGAAGTTCTGCTTTTCTGTGATTACCGGGAAGAATCCAGGAGCGAAGGAGAACCGCTGGACAAATGATGGTTGTTCGGAGACCTGGAGGAGCCGGCTGTAACTCCTCTCCTCAGAAAACCTCTCTGAATAACGATTTCCTTAATGAATAGTTTAGGATTGAGCTGAAATTATTCACCAGCGGTCCGTTAATTGATGCCTGCGGATTTGCTTTAATGAACATATAATTAATTTAATTAACTATTCAATAATGTTACCTCTCCAACTTTACTGAGCTGAAAATCGTCTAATAACACTCACATCTCATTGTGTTACTTTTACTGTTGTTAAAACCAACTAAACTATCATTTACATCAAATTTTAAATGAAAAAACAGGGTTTTTTTTTAAATTTCCTCTTAAAACTAACAAATGCTGATGAAAATAGTAATGTTTGACTCATAAATTATTATCTGGTTTTAATCACTAATGTATTTTTGCTGCAGTCTTGATTGTGTCAGTTCCTGTTTTCTTGTATCGACCTGTCAAAAAATGAGTTCTGCTTGGTTTCCAAAAAGAGACTTTTTGTCCATCCATCTATCCATCCATCCATCCATCCATCCATCCATTTATCTATCCATTCCTCCATCCATCCATCCATCCATCCCTCCATTTATCTATCCATTCCTCCATCCATCCATCCATCCATCCCTCCAGTACATGTGATCAGCTTCTTAATGGTATCTTTCCGTTTCAGTGAACCCCGGAGGGACCGATTCACCGCCTCACCTCCCACCCTGGGGCAACAGCGACTTCCTGATCAACGAGGTCAACACCGATTCGCCCGGTTTCGCTGAGGACGGCGAGTACATCGAGCTTTGGCACCCGTCCGGACGCCGGGTCTCCCTGCAGGGCATCTGGATTCTGCTGTTCAGCGCACACAACAACCGGCCCTACAGGGAGATCAGCCTGAGCGGACACTTCACCACCTCCAAGGGCTTCTTCCTGCTGGGCAGCGACAGGCTGGTGCCGGCGCCGGCGCTACGCCTGCCCCCGAACACCATCCAGAACGGGCCGGACGCTGTGGCGCTGTATCGGAGCCCTTTCGGGTCACCGTCAGCAATGCAAAGAGGGATCCCCACCAAAGGCTTGTTGGACGCTGTCGTGTACCGGCAGAGAGGGTCCGACAGGGAGGCGCAGGAGCTGAGCAGAGCGCTGACGCCGGGGCAGCTGCCCCTGCTGGAGGACCCGGAGGTTCTGCCGGGGGACGAGGCTCTCAGCCGCTGCGGAGGTCTTTACCCCGCCGACCTGTCGGCTTTTTCGGTGAGCACAGAGCTTGAATGGTTCCGAATCAGGCATCGTTGTCCCTGTTGGAACGGCACTGTTATGGTTCATGCTACGGTGGACATTTGCAGGTTGCTCCGCCCACTCCGCTGAGGGAGAACATCTGCCCCCACCCATCCCCGGCACCTGAGGGTGTGGTCATCAGTGAAGTGGCCAGTGGCCAGTGGACTAACCACAGCGGACAGGGGGCCTTTGTGGAACTTCAGGGTCCCCCGATGACAGTGTTGCGTGGGCTGGTCCTGACTGTGTTCGACCAGGAGCACAGTGGGACCGTCATTGCACTTCCATTGACTGGAACCATTGACCAGGATGGATTTTACATGGTTGGAAATGTCACCGGTGCAGGTAAGCAGGGCGGAGACGCTCTGCTTCTTTTTTGGGTCTGATCTGACCGTATTTACCCGCTTTTACCCACTTTTTCTCCCCTGCGTAGATCAGACTTTCCCTGAGACCTCCACGGTGCCGGTACGAGGAGCGGTCGTCCTGTGCTTTGACCTCTTCAGTGTCTGCAGAGCTGGCACCACTCTGACCAACTCCAGTGTGAGAGATTCACTGGTGTTTAGTGAAAACCAGCAACTGCTGTCCACCCTGCTCACCACCAGAGGGAGACAAATCACTCCAGCTGTCAGGTAAAACCAGAGAATAAACCTCTCATTCTCAGTTTAAAGATGTTCCATATATGTCACTACTGCACCCTAATGCAATATTTATTTGGACCTAGTCATCAGGTAACAAAATGACACATTTTAAGCCTTTACCCTGCCATCTGCCTACAGATCTGTGGCTTCGGGTCCGCTTTCGCTCAGCCGGTGTTCATGCTGCGAGGTGAGGAGCTCTTCGTCTTGGACAAGCTCCTCGCCCACGCCGCGTCACACAAACCTGTGCCCAAGTGCCGCCTTCTCCAGCCAGCTCGACCTTTGCCTCGGACCTTTGTCCAGTGACCCGCAGGAGCAGTCGGGAGGTGGGGCCCTTCATTTTAGCCACTAGAATAGAAAAAAAACCAAATCTTATTTGTTCTTTGTAGCCAAATTTTATTTATAAAAAAGAAGACTTTGTCGGTAAAAAGAAAGTTGTTTTACAAGTATTACACAAATAACACACAGAACTGTTATCCACCTCAGCCATTTTTTAGGTCAATAATCCACTTTCAAGGTGTATGTGTGTACTTACGGTAAAATAGAGTCTATCAAATCTACTCTGCTAATTTTAAAATTAAAATTTTCAAATATGTAGTAGAGCCAAGATTTAACCTGGTTACTTATTAAAGCTGTGCCGCTGTAATTGGTTCCACAAAGCTGAAGGCATGTGTGAATACTGCATCTACCCTGCGTTTCTCCTTCCAGAGTGCGACAGCCCTGGTCGGGAGAGGAGGGTCGCCCAGGTTGCTGACCACCTGGAGCAGAAATGTCTGTGTGGTATCTCTGCCCTCTACCTCCAGGGTGAGGCACCTCATCTGGCACGTTTCCCCCTTTATTAGTGACAAGAGTTCACGCCTGCTCCCGTAACTGATCTGACTGTAAATGGAAAGAGCTGGCCGACGCCCGGGCCCTCTGCAGTGGTTGCTTCGCAGCTCAGTACTAGATTGGTGGCAGCATTTGACTCACGTACAGTTTCAGATAAACACGATAAGAGGAAATGCCATTATAATTGAACTATATAGTAATGTTTTTGCTTCATGTGCGGGGGGCTAGAACCCCTTTGAGTTGTAAAAAAGTAAAAAACTGTGCTGCATGCTTCTGAAAACATGTTTGTTTGCTTCAGTCTGACGTTGCTGAGCCACAGCGCAGCCAAAACGGCGTCTTTTTAAAGTAAACCACAAACACAGCTACCCGTCCGTGTTTTAGGGGCCAACGTCTCCTGCGTGTCTGGTTGGCTGCGAGTGCAGGGAAACATCAACGCGCTGTCGGACCATCAGAAGGCCCTCATCATCCAGACGTCTCTCATGAATCCGTTGACTCAGACGGACGTGTGCACCGGTCCCACCGCTGACCGTTACTCCAGCACAGGTCAGAACTTTCTTCACTGTGACAACTCAGCGTCAGTGGACCACAAAGATGGAGGGATCTGGGTTTGAAGTGAACTGGGTAGGAAGCTGTCGGGTTCTGACAAGAAAGTACAGCTTGTTTGCTCAAAAAAGAAACAGCTGCCTTGATTCGGAATCTATGAGGACTATGAAAGTCAACTAAACTGATTTTCCTGCTGCTTGAGTTTGTTTTCATTAAATTCTCATGTTTCCAGGCGTTAAATCATCTGTGTTTCTGTTTCCCAGCTTCGGCCCTGGGTCTACAGATAGGCCTGGTCGTGGTGGTGCTGCTCCTCTTGGGGCTGGGAGCGGCTCTCCTCACCTATTTCTACAGGAGGAGGTGAGGAGCCCTGGTTTTAGCAATTAAATACCTGAGCACAACTCCACAGAGCTCAGCCATCTCCCCCCAGCTGGCCGATGAGCGCCGAGCAGTCAGAAGAAGGTGTCACTGATCTAAAATCGGTTTGATGTTTGCTGTGAAGTTGCTGTGAAAAGCCCCAGCGCTTCCTTCGGCTTCGCCGTTCAAGTGTATTTCAGATTTCTTGTCAGAAGATGGAGACAAACTCAGTTGGTTGTGGCCGAAACCAAAGAGCTGGAACCACAGCTACCTAACAATTGGCAGTACACATATAAACACATTTCTTTTCTCTAGCAACACATAAAACCTCCATAAAGGGCATTTATTTTGCTGGTATTAACCTTTCTGTGTGGAAAGCGGAAGTGTTTTTATTTGCATACAGAGCAATCAAGTTAGATCAGCGGCAGTCTGATGCTTGTTGTTGCTGATGAAAGTGATGGCTGCTGTAATTGTTTTTCTTCGTCCTAGGCGCCCCCTGGATTACTACACGATGGAGCTGAGCGAACACGCAGAGGGCCTCTCGGATCTATAATCCAGGAGCCGTTACCGATACCTGTACGTGGCTGATGGTTGCCAAGTGTTCTTCTCTGCTTCCGTAGTGAAGACCAGATCACCCACATGTCTCACACTTCTCTGTGTGGTTGTTTGCATCGACACAGGTTTCATGGCAGCGACTTACTGCAACATACTAGATGGCCCATGACTTGGTGATAGCATTTATTTTTGGAAAATAAGGACATTTCCCGTGAGCAGTGTTGTTGACTGCTTTTAAAATTGAGCACCTCTAAGTCATAAATGATCACTTGACCTGTTTTTGTTGGAGCTAAAAAACAAACAAACTTTTTTTTATTAATGCGCAAGACTCATTTAACTGCTTGTGTATAATTATTGCCCCACCAGTGCTTCAGCTACAGTGACCCTGCTGTAACCACCCCAGATGGCTTTTTAATGTGAATGTTTTTAGCTAACATGTGACGAGTGCTGTGAACCACTCACTGACCCTCATTGTTCCCAGATTTTTACTATTTTGATTTGATAAAAATTATAGGGGGCCGCCGATGAGTTAATTACTGGAATTGACTGGTTTTTTTTGTTTGTTTGTCTTAAAGAAGGAGGGAAAAGCAGATCTATATGTTTAGGGGACCAGAAGCTGCCGTTGTGCCTGTACGTGTGTGTGATTTTGTCAGCTGATCCCTGTTTTATTAGAGGGAACCTTCAGCTGTTTCTGCTGCAGCTGTAACTGTAAAAACTCGACCTGATGAAGACGATGTAGTGCTGGCCTAACCGGAGTGCAGCAGCTGGTACCGTTAAAATGGTTCCAGCTTTTGGACAGAACACACCTTTTCCAGATCGTCTCTGGAATGTTTTTGTTCCCCATGAGTCTGTTTTTAATTGTATTTTGTTGTAACTGTTTTATCATCCAGTAGTACGTTAGAATTATATTCACATCAGTCGTTCCTGGAGGTAAAGGGAAATCTGCTCATGTTGGATTTTATTTTAACCATAAATAAATATGGTATTGTTTTGTCCTATTTTTTAATGAATGTGTACATAAATCTGGTGTCTCAGGAGTGAATTAAAGTGGCTGATGGTGAATGTGAAGACAATAGCTGCAGAGTGGTCCAGATGTATGTGTGTGTGTGTGTGTGTGTGTGTGTGTGCGTGTCTGTTTGTGTGTGGTCACTTCTATTCAGAGACCTGAGCCGTCAGCCTTTGTGGCATTGTTTCAAGGTTTGATTAAATGTACCTCCAGGGTTAAGAGTTTAACTATCCTGCAGCAACTATTTCTCCAAAATATTCAGGAAAAACTGAAAATAAAAGTCAATCCTTATTGTTGTCCTGTGTTTTTTTTCCAGTTTATTTTTTATTTTCATGGACCTCTGAAACGTGTAGGTTGTTCCTCAGGTACAGCATCCGTATAAATATATGATCTATTAGAAATTGCAAATCACACAAGAACCTTTTCTTAACCTGATTGTTGCGCGTGTGTGTTGACAGGAGTGCTCTCAGTGCTTTTTGTTCTGGTGGTGCCTGCAGAGAGCTGAAATAATTTGCTAAACTTGCAGTTTGATCTTCAAACCACAACACAGGAAGATAGAATAAACTCACAGGAAGCACAAAACGTTCACTTCAGCAAACGAGCAGCACCACCTCGAGATGGAGCAGCAGGGTTTTCCCACACCCCTTATTCGTTCACCATTTTTCAGCTCCACGGAGATCATTTTAGTGCATTCTTCGACCTGACAACAGCACACATTTTCTTTAATAATGGACAAAAATATATATTTTCTGTGCTCCATCTGACAACCAGTGAATAGTGACAACCTCTCTCCAGCTGATGGTAAGTGAGATCTCTCCTTTGGTATTTAGTACAAAATGAATTGAAGTGTTGCAGAGCAACGGAAAGCTCTCAAAGGCACATTTGGTCCTCTATGGATCTGAGAATAAAACCTAATCCCGTCCAGTCGCCCACAGAGATCTAACTTTGAATAATGACAGTAATATTTGTGACGGGTATGCAAACGTAGACCAGTCTGCTGCACACTGGACAGTTTTGGGCATCAGGCTGACTAGCATCATTTCTTTTTCTTCTTAAACTTTTCAGTTGGCTTCCGCTTAGACGTCTAACGAGATCACAAGTCTGCTGTGAAACCACAGACACATTCCACTTCCTGGCCCAAAACTCAGACTCTAGATTCTTGTTCTTAAACCATCTTCTCTGCATTTTGCTGTGACCTAGAAGCAGGTAAATAACCAGTTGTATTTATAACATCTATTTTTCTTTGATCAGTATAGTACCTTTTATTTTATTTTGCCCTATTTTTGTCTAGATATTGGGTCTAAATTGGACATTATATTTCTATTCGTGGAAGTGAATTTAGCCTCCATTTCCTTCCCTCCTTTTATCAGTCTCTTTTTCTAACGTTACCATTAATACTACGTTTTGTTAATGGTGTGCTTCTGCAAAAAATAGGACAGCATTCAGGGCCGAGGCCATGCATTCACAAACTTTCTAATGGAGAGACATTACGATTCAATCCTGGACCGAAATAGACGGATTACGTGGCAGGACGACTGCTACATGGACCTCCAGTCCACGTCCAGCTTCCTTTCTGCAACAGCGGAAACAACAGGTATGCGCAATAGTCTAAGGTGGTTTTTTATTTTTTATCCTTTTCTTTTTTAATATTTTATTTTTAGCACATGCTCTTAGGTGACATGATGCCTACTGCACTTCGAGGCGGTTCCATGGCAACTGTAACACCTCTGTCAGTTGCTCTGGAGTTTAAGACAACTGTAATAAAGCATGTCATCAGTTCACTGGTCACATCTGCTGCACATCAACGTGGCTGTTTCAGAGGGTTCGACCTAAACTATAACAACCTGCTACTGCTGGGTTTGTTTGTCGCCAGTTTCTGCCGTTTGAGCTGGTTTGTGCCATCGATAGAGACGTGCTGTGACGGACCGCCCTGAAAGCTGAGCTGCCACTGTGAACATCTACATCAGCGCTGACACACCGGCCTTTAAACGGTTTTTAGATCTTTGACAGAATAATGGCGATAATAGTAACTATTATGACCCATTTTGTTCTGCTGATTGGATGTGGTTTTTGCTGCTTTTGTGCTTCATTCTTTGCTCTCAGCTGCGTTTCAGCTGTATTTCCTGCTGGGGCCAGCGTCTGCACCATCATCACAACAACCAGGGAGTTCCTGTAAAAATGATACTTGCATGCTTTCTTTTTTCAAGATCACTGCTGGATCCAGAAGCACCAAAGTCAGGTGCAGCGTTTCATGACCAAGTCCTTCCTGGATGAGATTTTAACCCATCTGATCAAGGTGGACCTGTTGAGTCTCACTGAGAAAATCAAAATCAAGGAAACAGGCGGCCTGTCCGACCAAGTGAGCGCGCTCATAAATGTCGTCTCTGGGAAGGAGAAAGGGTCAGATCTCCTTCTCAACTTCATAAAAGCTTCAGATTCTCAGGTGGCCCAGCTCATCCTTCTCCACGGTAAAACAACTCTTACACAACAGAGTTTAGAGAATCTATTTTTGAATGTGACTAGTCTAGTTTATTCTCCTTTAAAACACATTAGCCTGTTCCTGTGTGTGAATACATTGTAAACAGGCTCAAAAAATGTGGTAATCCAGATACAGCAACCCTCTCAAACCTCTCCTTTTCTGCAGATACCATTGTGAAGGAGCACAAACAGGTGCTGCTGTGGCGCTGCGAGCAGTACAGAGACAGGGATTTCGTCAGCAGCCCTAAACTGAATATTTCCACCAGAACCTTACCCCTGGTTGATGGAATTTCCGACCTGCAGCAAAAGGAGCACGACTTGATGCAGGTGGGGGTGACTCAGGGACGGAAACCGAGTCATCTCAGACAGCTGACGCTGGACAAACTCTTGGAGCCGCTGACACGGGTCAGCTTACCTCCGAGGGTCTCCCTCACGGTGGGCGTGGCCGGCATCGGCAAGACGACCTGGGTCCGACACTTTGTCCGGCTGTGGAGCCAGGGAGCCATCTGCCCCGATATAAGCTTTGTGTTGCCCTTCACCTTTTGTGAGTTGAACTCGCTGGAGAAACTGTCTGTCGAGCGGCTGGTGAAAATGGCCTTTCCTAATCTGATGGACGCCAGGCTTGTTCTGAACAGTTCCTGCCGCACGCTGCTCATATTTGACGGTTTGGATGAATTCCACGGCACTCTAAACTTCTCTGATGTGGCTCCTTGCTGTGACCCAAGGAAAGAAGTGCCCATCGATGAGCTGATTACCAACATCATCAGGGGCAATTTGCTCCCGGATGTGGCAGTGTGGGTGACTTCGAGGCCAGGTGTTGCCTCGCTCATTCCCGGTGGACTGGTTGACAGGGTGACTGAGATTCCGGGATTAAGCTCAAATGACATCCAGCTCTTCCTAAAGCACCACTTTTCCGAAAGAGAGGTTGAAAAGAAAATATGGGCACACTTGGAGTCCAATAAAATGCTAATGGTGATGTGCTCCATACCATGCATCTGCTGGATAATTGCTGAAACTCTGACATATATCATACAAAGTGGAACACATGAGAGCCTGCCAAAGACCTGCACTGAGCTATACGCTCACTTCTGCTCCATGAAAGCCGAAATAGGCGAACCGAGAGGGAGAGAGCCACCGAAAATGGAGCACGGGAGCAATCGGAAACTGTTGGGGAATCTTGGACGTTTGGCATTTTATGGGCTCCTCAAACACAAGTACACCTTCAGTGAGCAGGATCTCAAAGCCTATGGCATAGATCTGCTGTTAACTCAGTGCAGTCTCTGTGCTGGAGTTCTCCTCCGAGAGGAGTCGCTCATCCACACAACATACCGGTTTGCTCACTTGACTCTCCAGGAGTTTCTTGCAGCTACTTTCTATTATGCCTCTTCAAAGCGAGCTATTTTTGATTTATTCTCAGAAAACACGATGTCTTGGCCCAAGATCGGCTTTCAGAACCATTTCAAATGTGCCTTTCACCACTCCCAGCAGGCTGAAGACGGACACTTAGACGTGTTTGTTCGCTTTTTAACGGGCCTGCTGTCTCCGTTAACACTGAAAGCTCTCTCTGGACTTCTGGTCTTTGGAAAAGATGATGGAAATCACAAATCATGGGCATCGGGGTTCCTACAAGGACTTTTGGACGGCGGAGGAGCCATTGTGTCTCTTCGAGCAGTCAATCTGGCATATTGTTTACAGGAACTGCAACATACGGAGCTGCTGCGCAGCGTGGAGGATGACTTAAGGCTCGGTAGCCTGGCGGGAAAGTTGACCCGAGCTCACTGTGTTGTGCTGGGGTACCTGCTGCATGTGTCTTCTGAGTGCAGCGAGGAGACCAACCTTTCTGGCTGCCTGAACTACACGACTGTGAAGTGCTTGCTGCCACAGCTTTTCTACTGCAGCACTCTCAGGTCAGCCGCTCAACTCTCCTGCTCTCAGTAATGTATAGCTGAGCCTGTCAAAGGAAATTCATTTCTTTCACAGGCTGGAGAATAATAATTTTAGAGATGATGTCATGGAGCTGCTGGGAAGCCTCTTAAGTGCTAAAGACTGCCACATCCAGAAGATAAGGTGATTCTTTCATGAATTCATATCAGCGAATCATTGCTTTGTTGCTAGGATGCGTGTCTATTCAGTTTTGTATGTACTTGTATGTACCATACTCCTTCAGTTTGGCTGAGAACGCTATCACCAACAAAGGAGCCAAGGCCCTGAGTCGAGCTCTTTTGGTCAACCGTACATTAACGTCACTCAAGTAGGTTTATTTTCTGCTCCTAGTCAGAACTACTGCTAAAAAATAGAAATATCTGCTTCTCCACATAGCACATAACAGAGATTCTTTATAGAAATGTTTTAATTTGGTATCCAGGTCAAATTTATGTCAGAGGTATTTATCATTTTAACAGTAGCATCATCCAAATTGTGTTTTATAACCAAATATTTGTGATTTAGTCTCCGGAACAACAACATCGGTTCTAAGGGAGCAAAATTTCTAGCAGAGGCTCTAAAAATGAACCAAGCCCTGGTGTTACTCAAGTGAGCGTCATTTCTTTATTTAATTCATTCGCCCTCAATCGCCACATTTAACTCGGAAACGCTCTCCAGCTTGCAGAGCAACGGCATTGAAGAGGCAGGCGCTCAGGCCCTCGCAGAGGTACTGCAGTGTAACCGCAAACTGGTGATTCTGAAGTGAGCTTTTTTCCCCCTACTTTTCTCCTGATTTCTTTCATGGCCTATCATTACTGCGCTTATGCATGTGCTGTAAAATAATGGTGTCACACAGTATTCAGAAGAATGCAGTCGGTGCAGCAGGAGCCAAACGGATTGCAGATGCACTGAAGACCAACAGGACTCTCACAGAGCTGATGTAATTAGATTTTCTTTCTACTTTTAGACTGACAACATCATATCCGACTTTCTGGTAGAATTTTTAAATACTGACTCGGCTGCTAATCCTTCTTCTCTGTCCTCAAATTTGAGGTTCGTTGAAATTCAGTCACGAAAGCAGATGTAAAAATGTGTTAAAATGTAACAAAAGTGACATACAGCACTCATAATTTTACATCTTTCCTCTAAGTTCCCAAACTAAAATTTGACATAGCACCGATCTCTGTTGGACAAATAATTTATTCTCTGCTGAACTTTTGCAGGATTTGTAGCAACCAGCTGGGTGACAAAGGAACAGTCGCGTTGGCAGAAGCCTTGGCAGTCAACCACACTCTGCTTTCCCTTGAGTTAGTCCGTTTTGACCCTTCTTTTGCCTCCTAATCAAACGTTTATTGTAAACGCATGACCTTTTAGGGGCCATTACGCTTGGCTTAACAAAAAATGTAAATGTACAGTGTTGGTGCTTTATTTGAGTTCTTCTGATTTCCTTGTAGTCAGTTCAATACACTCGACCTTTGTTTTGTCAGACTTCAGAGTAACTCGATCAGCAACAGAGGGATGGCGGCTTTAACCAAAGCACTCAGCCTGAACCGTGGACTCATCTCGCTGAAGTGAGTGTTGGATGTTTACCATATTATGTCTTTTTATTCCTTCTCTTTTCTACCTAACAGATTAATTTTAAAGCGTGACCTCATAAGCGAAAGTATTTTCAGTTTCCATGGTGATCGTCTTTATCAATGTCATAAATTGCTCTCATACCATTACATGATTCTCATAAAAATGAAAGACTAAGATTTGTACAATGCACTCTCAATTGAGGCTCTCATTTATTATTCCTTGATTGCTATCGCTGACATGTCACATACTCTAACACACTATGCTGCTAACAGATACACACAGAGGACAAGCACCTGAACAACAAAGCTCCTCCACAAAACTGTCCTTAATATTCAGATATCAGACAGGTTTAGGTCTTTAGTTCACACCATTCGATTATTAAATCAAATGCGTTACTGCTCGTATGTCACAGTAAATTCTCTTGGTGTCATTTCACATTTGTTTTTTTTAATCCTTTTAAACATTTTCCTTACCTGTCTAATTTTTTTAGTTTGAGGGAGAACTCCATCGGTGAAGAGGGAGCAAGAAACATGGCCAAAGCCCTTCAGAAAAACAGCTCCCTACGAGACCTTGAGTGAGTCAGGGCCACCTCTACTTTTGTGCAGAGATTCATACCTATTCAGAAATCACCTCTGCTCAAGGCTGCTTCTGTCACAACTAATGCATAAAAAATGACTTTTCTTGATTAGCCTATTGATGTTGTATGTTGTTTATAATGCAGTAGGTAGTATATTGTATAATATATCCATGTGTGTGTGTGTGTGTTTGTTTGTGTGTGTCAGTCTCACTGCAAACCTGTTGCATGATGATGGAGTTCAAGCTATCGCCGCTGCAGTCAAGACCAATCAAGGCTTGAGATCGCTGCAGTAAGAGCAAACAGAGCCAACTGAAACGCGTACAATCTGAGTACAATAACACAATAACATCTCTCTTTCTGTCACACACACACATACACACAAACTAAAAATTAGACACACTTTTAATCAACAAGCAAAGTAACATCGTAACCTGCCTTTGAAGGTGTTATTAGGGCTATCAATTGCTAAAATACAATTTATTGAATGTTTAGGGTTGGGGTTAGAAACTGCTGTTTTTTGACATGTTTATTTGAATGTTAGCATTTTTTGTGTTTCTTTGTGTTAAATGGATGTGAACAAAGAGTCTTTTGGTTACTGACTGGGTCAAACAAACACTAGACATTCAGAACAATTTGTAACTTTGCAGACTAAACGTCATTAAAATAATCAGCAGATTACAGGATTTGAAAAACAAATTACCTTAAACTAGTAAGAGCACTTCTAAAAGAACACCCCCAACCTCAAACATGTTCTTTACTTAACAACACGCTGTGCTGGAAGGAGGGGGACTTTTTTTCCCGATATAGTAACTATTATATTTGATACCTCTTTTCTCTGCAGTCTCCAGTGGAATTTCATTAAGTCCTCTGCTGCCAGAGCTCTGGCTCATTCACTTCTTTTCAATGCAACAATGGAACTGCTGGAGTAAGAGACTGATTTCTATTCATGTCTTGCTTTGTTTCTGTAGAATATTGAGTGATTGTGTCTGTCAGCGCTGAACATTTAGCTGAAAACTAATTTTTCTTGTTAAATTCGGCTGCCTTTACCTCTTTGCATTGCAGTCTGCAGGAGAATGCTATCGGAAACGAAGGCGTAACATTCCTTGCCAACGCCCTGAAGGGTAACACATCGCTGCGAACATTATGGTTTGTCTTTTGAGTAATTCCACTAAATAATGAAATAATGAAAATTGAAGTCAAATCTTCAATTAATGACAGTGCTTAAATGCTGCTTTTCCTATAAGTCTTCAGGGGGTGTCGGCAGGAACGAGTGGTGCCATCGCACTGGCAGAGGCCTTGGCTGTCAACCAAACCCTGCAGACTTTAGAGTGAGTTCAAACTAAAAAGAAAGACTAAAGTCTGCTTATATTATTATAAGCAGGGACGTATTTCACGTCCCTCAACCACTGCTTTTGTGTTGTGTCCCATCTCCCATTGTTTCAGCCTGCGGGGAAACTCGGTGGGGATGGGGGGAGCCAAGGCTCTGGCTAACGCACTGAAAACAAACAGAAGCCTGAAGTCACTCAAGTAAGTCTCCTCTGATCACCCAGAATGTCAGCATGCCAGTCACAAAAAAAAGAAGATGGGAGCCAGATGACTTATTTGATTTCAGTCAGGAATGAACCTGCTTTCCCCTGTGTTCGATATGTGTCTCCCCTTATGTCAGAGGTGCGAGGTTTTAATGGTGTAATGAATCCTAACGCAGACATACACCCAATTAACCTACCGTCTGCTTCATCAGCCTGCAGGAGAATTCTCTGGGTATGGATGGAGCCATATTCATCGCCACAGCCTTTAAGGAAAACCACCAACTGACATATATAAAGTATGTGTTTATAAATAACGATAGCTAGTCCAATTGATACGCAAAGTTTTGCAAACAGCTTCATCATGAAAACAGTTTGCCTGTGCATGTTCTGCTACAAGGTGTTCAATTCCACTGATAAAAGCATTAATGTTCACGTCTGCAGTTTGCAGGGAAATGGAATTGGAGAATCTGGAGCAAAGGTCATATCTGATACCATACGTGGCAACACACCAGGCTGCATGGTTGACATCTGACCAAAGAAATGGCCAGGCGGCCACAAACCAGTTATTAATCATACTGAAATAAACATTGGCATATTTATTGTAGCATTATTCTAATTAAAATTAAAAGAAATGATAGACACTAAAGATTGCCGTTGTGACAGGCTGTGACACCCTGTTTTTTGGGACTTGTTGTGTTGATTACAGAGTTAAATTGTAGAGCCCTACAATTAATATCACACAAATTTCTCACTCTTAAGCTTCTACTAGGCAAAGAAATCCAATGTGCAGAAATGAAACAGAATAATTAATATTGATTAGCTGGACACGCCTGTGCCTCAGAATCACAGGAGTGCTGATAATATTAGAATCAAACAGGTCTGAGAACATCTATCCGAGAACAGACTTTGTGTTCATCTGGACTTTAAATTTTCTTTTGGAAAACGTCACAAGGTGATGCAACACCAGGTCTGGTGAAACTGTGGGAACCTTTTTGTTTTTGTAATGAGTGGAGGACTGCATTATGCATAGGTGAAAGACCGCCAGCAGACCTGGTGTTGCATCACCATGTGACCCAGCTGTCAAAGGAAAAAACACCCAAACCGAAACCAGGCCAACGACCCTGCCAATGACCCCCAGACATTCATCCAGACCACCAGCATACGAATGTTAAGGACTCTCGGATGACATTAGCACGCTCTGCTCCCAGCCTGATCAGAACTGATGAAGCCTTTTGGATAGAAGGCGAAACGTTTTCCAAAAGAAAATTCAAAGTCCAGATGAACACAAAGTCTTTTCTCGGATAACTATGACCTGGATGACTGAGAACCTACACAGACAGGTCTGAGAATACTTTTTTACAGGAAAAGGATGCCGTTTCAGCACACAAAGCATAATCCAACGGGAGAACAAAACTTCTGCAAAGGCGTAATCCTGCTGCCTTTTGCACTGATGCCAGGTCAACTCACCTTGAGCCTTTTGGTCGTGGTGATGCTCTAACTAGTCTGGTTTAAAAAAAGAAAAGAAATTTAAACTTTTACAGTGGATTAAGGTGGGGGCTGTCAAAATCTTTATTTGGGGCGCGGGGGCCGGGGGGGAGTGTGAGTGAGAGCCTTTTGCACTGATGCCAGGTCAACTCAACCTTGAGCCTTTTGTCCCTTGGTGATGCTTCTAACTCAGTCTGGTTACAGACAAGAATAAAACATTTCAAACTATTCACAGTGGCATTCAAGTCTGAAATACTGTCAGACATTCTTTCATTTGAACTCTTCTGTCATCCATTCAATACACATTATAAACTGAAGCATAAACATACCCATGAACTACTGTCTACTGAGTATTTCTTTAGGCATCTGTAGTTTATTCAGCACTCACACGTTAGTCTGCCAGAACTCCCTACTTTCTACTTTCTACAGGCCAATTTCAGCCTCCATTTTGCTCTAGAGTGCAGGCCTCTTTCTTAATGTTTGAGTCTACTTTTCATAAGGGCCAAGCACTTTAGGAGACTTCCATCGCCATCCGAGACACAAGATATTTTTCTGCTTCTGTCTGAATATAAATATATCTGTAAATAAGACCCCAAGCATGCCAATTACCATATAAATGTACAGAGGTAATCACACACATCAACAAAAACACATCCAGCATACCACTAGAGCGATATGCCTCTATGCTGTCAGGCATCCATCATTCAGCACCTTTTTTTTTGCTGCAACTATTCCTCTATTGTTATTAGATGTTTGTCTATGGTGCAGCTCCTTTGTGCAAAATATCTACGTGCTTTCTGACTGTGAACATCTGTTATTACTAGTCTGGTTCATTACATGAAAGTAAAGTTCCTGTAATGAAAGTAAAGATTACAATCTCAGAGACACCGCCGAAGGGATAAAAAGAAAAAAACAAACAATCAGAACAATCACTGAAGAGTGTTTTATGATAGAGAACGTTTTAAACAGCAGCAGTTGTGTTGGATGTGGTTAAGCTTTAGAAAAATAACATTTTAAAATGAAATTGCAAGCAAAAATGTATACATTCTATGTTAAATGATTCTCTAAACTCTGGCTGAAGTTAACACCAGCTGAAAAGTTTCCATCTGAAGTGATGCGAGTTTGTGTGTCAGCCATGGTGAAGCCAGGTGAAGCTTTCAGAGTAACATGTTGTCCTCTCAGAGCCACCTCCCTGTGAGCCAAGGTTAGTCTCTTATTCCTAAACTCTTTCACACCTCAAGAGAGTAATTACCAGGCCCAGCATGCACTGTGTGCCAGTTGACAGCTTGGAGCCAGGACACACTACCTGCAATCACGTTTTTAATCTGATTTTCACTCTGAATATCCTTTTAGTCTAATGCTTGGATCCAGACACCAAATTAGCGTTGTCAGTGTGTCTAGAATGTTCGTTTAAATAAAAAACCGAACCCCCAAATGCTGTAATTTACTTGCTCACACACCCACACACATTGTACGGAACATATTCAGACTCTTTCAAACCCTTCACTCTTTGTTATATTGCAGCAATTTGCTAACATGATTTAAGTTCATTTTTTCCCTCAATGTTCTGACAGCACCTCATATTGACAGAAAGACACAGACTTGTTGAAATGTTTGTAGATTTATTAAAAACCAGAACTAAAATATCCCATGATCATAAATATTTGTCCCTTTGCTCAGTATTTGATAGAAGCACTCTTCTGAGCTAATACAGCCATGCGTCTTTCCTCCTTGCAGATTCTATCCAGTTGTGTCAAGTTGGATGGTGAATGTTGGTGGACAGGTCTCTCCAGAGACGCTCAGATAGGGTTTAAATCAGGGATCTGGTTGGGCTGTACAAAAACAGTCACAAAGTTGTTGTGAAGCCACTCTGTCCTTTTAGCTGTGTGTTTGTTGGAAGGTGAACTTTCCAGCTCCATGAAGGGTTCTGGTCATCCCAAACACCTTCCATTTTAGGATTATGGAGGCCACTGTGCTCTTAGGAACCTTAAGTACAGCAGATTTTTTTGCAGCCTTGGCCAGATCTGTGCCTTGCCACAATCCTGTCTCTGAGCTCTTCAGATAGTTCCTGACATGATGATTCTCATTTGCTTGACACTGTGAGCTGCAAGGTCTTAGATAGGCAGGTGTGTGGTTTTCCTAATTAGCTGAACTCAAATGAAGGTGTTGAACCATCTCGAGGATGATCAGAAGAAACGGACAGCAGCTGAGTTAAATATAGGGTCACAGCAAAGGGTCTAAAGATCAAAGATATATGATATGTGATGTTTCAGTTTTTCTTTAAAAAAAACTATAAAAATACTGCGTTTTTCTGTCAATGTGGGTTGCTGCATGGACATTATTGAGGAAAAAAAACAAGTGAAATGTTTTTTGCAAATGGCTTTAATATAACAAAGAGTGAAAAATTTAAGGGGGTCTAAATACTTTCTGTACCCATATCTATGTAGACAATGCGATCAAGTCTCTAAGGCACATGTGTCAAAGTCAAGGCCCGTGGGCCACATCCGGCCCGTGAATGAGTAATTTATGGCCCGCGGGATGAAATCTGATTAGTATTAGAACCGGCCCGCGGGCCACAGCCGCCCGCTGGTTTTTTGCACGCACCAATACTACTTTTCCCACAATGCAATGGTAGCCCGCGAACTCATTGCAGCACCGCAAGGGGGCCTCGGCTTCATTAGGCTATTCATCAGCATTCACAGCAGATTTACAACAACCCCTCCTCAATAATGGCTAAACGTAAGGTGGACTATGAGAACAGAGGATTTCAAGACAGGTGGGAGGCAGAGTACATGTTCACGGAGGTAAAAGGCAAACCCGTGTGTGTTCTGTGTGGAGAAAGTGTGGCTGTGATGAAAGAGTATAATCTAAGAAGGCACTATGAAACGCCAAGAAACACAAAGACAAAGACAAGAACATGGAACAAAGGCTACAGAAGGTAGAAGAATTAAAACGAGGTCTGAAGTCCCGGCAGGCTCTGTTCACAAAAGCCAAACCACAAAGCGAGGCTGCTGTCAAGGCTAGTTTTATTGTGGCAGAAGAAGTTGCAAAATCAGCCCGACCATTTACAGAGGGAGAGTTTATCAAAAACTGTATGATTAAAGTTTGTCGACACGGTGTGCCCAGAGAAAAGGCAGCCATTTGTCTTTGAAGCTCGAAGTGGTTGAATTCTTTGTCTGTGAGCCTGTTGAAAAATGTTTTCACTTGAAATTTCTGATGAAGCCTTAAAAAATATTGAATTATTCATTTAATCATTAAATAATATACAGTACACTGTGTTAGGTCTTGGTTTAATAGGTTATGTGCAAACATTTTAATATCTTTTAATAAACATTGAAACAGTCTGGCCCTTGGTTTGTAGCAAATGTGTTTTTTTGGCCCTCTGATGTATTTGACTTTGACATCCCTGCTCTAAGGGGACTTCATTAACCTAAAAAGGCCCGAAAATGGCAAAATCCAGCCAACAGTGGTCCTCTTTGACTTCAAATGTGGATTCAGGAGTCTGGTGCGTAGGTTTCGTGAGCACATTTTGGCCTTTAAAAGGTCAAAAAAAAAATTACGAGAAAATAATAATAAAAATACTAGGAGGGAAAAATTTTTTTAAAAATAAAACCAAAAAGAGTGCCAGAGCCAGTCACTGCTTGGGCCCTAATTATCTAACCAGCATCCACCCTGCAGGATGGATATTTTGGATGATATGGCTGCTATAAGACACACGTATCCTGCCGTCTCAATCCTTAGATGATGGTTAACAGTAATAACAGGGCTGCGCAGTAATTAGACACTCAAGCGCGTACGCGCCTGTGTTCAAGCTCCTGCTTGAGAGTGAAAGACGCTGCGCTGATGGGCGTTCACCTGACCCACGTTTTAAAGAGGAAGGCTCCAAGAGGAGCTCGCAGTCAGCCTGGTATAGATCTGTAGTGGCCGTGGAACTTGCCTATAGGGGGAGAACACGCGTGCAGGTGGCGCAGCCGTGAGGAGCGTTCCGAAGTGCTGTGCGCGTCTCCAGGAGCGGTTTCAGCAGGGGCAACTCCGCCGCTCAGCTGTGAGTACCGTCCTCTCAACAGGCGTCTTTTCTTTTGTATTTCTTCCTGTGTTTTTCCTTTGTGTTAGTGGCTTGACGGAAAGTGGTAAAAACCAAAAGCGCGTGTCGTTGAAACAGAAACTTGGAATGGCTGTGAGAGGTGGCAAGTCTTTTATAAGAAGGGAAATATTTTGCAACTTATTTGTGTATGTAGTTTAATGTAGCATACCATTCTCTCAGTTTAGAACAGAATGGGTGCGTGTGTGTGTGGGTGTGTATGTGTTACGCATCATAACAATTAAACTCAGGTCCCTATTTATGTTTTTTTCATTAGGCTGAGTGAGAGAATGTTAATGTGTTAGTTCTGTAGATGCTTTCTTTAATTAAAAAAACATCTCAGTGATTTATAACAAATTAAGTCACTGGGAAAAAACTAATTAGGATAATTGCCTATTATTGGAAGCAAATCAGTGTTTCTGGAAATAATAACAATATCCAGCAGCGCTCCCTACAGGATCGGTTGCTGGATAAACCTCGGAAATGTAAGAATTTTCTTCCATTTTCTGTGCTGCCACAGGCAACAACTCCTAAATGCCATCTGCATGATCTAAATTGGTATTAACCCTAACATGGTGGGACCCCCAGCCGAGAGTGGGGAGTTAATGCCGTCAGAGCTGACTGGCAATAAACCCTGTTGGCACCTTAATAGCAGGATCAACATAATTCCGCTGAGTATTTAGAATGCAAGAAATAGCTTGAAATATATCCTCCTATTCACAGAAAGGCATTTTATTCCACACTGCTTTTTACAAAAGCGCTCATATTTCAACCTGTTATGACCTGTTTTCAAACATATCCTCATCAGTCTCTGCCAGACTGTGCTTGAGGAGGCAGAGGGTCGCTTGCATCATGTCAGTAGTCATGAATTTACATTAGAACATTTTAGTAAATGTCTACTGCGCACGATGTGATTAGATGGGGTGAAAGCAGTGTGTATCAGACAGTTTTCAGTTGAACTGTGCCAGCCATAGACAGTGAAAATAAATCACATTTATTACTCATAATGGGAAATATTCATCATTTAATTATGCATATTCAAGTAGCTATCCACTGTAGGTGTAGAAAAAGGAAGACTTAGACTTTATCATCAGCGGATATCAAAAATATCAGCTTCGTTCACTGCAGAAACTCCAGGAATCCGTCCTCAGTGGCCAGAGCCCTTTAAAGAGATGTTTAAAGATTTCTGGAGAATAGGATTTCTAGGACACAGGCTATAAATTGTGTAATCTCGTCAGTATTATAGCGCACTTTGTTGTTTGCTGTTTCTTTTGTTCGAGTGGACGTGCTGGTCTTGAAGTCTTGACTGAGAACAATCCTGTGGAATCGATCAACTCTGCTGTCATCTTCTTACTCTTCAGAGTCAAGGATGCGAAAGAAAATGGCTCTTATCTGCATGCTGATTTTCTGCTTACAAGTGGTTAGTTTGCCTAAATTTATATTGCTTAGATGTACAAGGACTTTTTTTTTTTAAATATATACATTTCTGTGTTGTTGTGGGTGTTTGAAAAACTGTTTCAGATTGACATGAGCGGTGGGATAATCTTAGAGGAGACTTATCAGAAGTGGATCCAGTATAAAGATGACTGCATCAAAATGATTAAGACTGAGCCGCTCCCCCTGGGTATTTCTTTTCATTTGATGTTTAAGGGTGCGGCAAAGTTTGGTCGTGCATATCTGTTGCCAGATTTTCTAGTTTCCTCTCTGATTTCTGATCACAGACGGACTCTTCTGCAACAGGACATTTGACAGATACGCCTGCTGGCCAGATGCCCCTGCTGGTTCTCTGGTTAATATATCCTGCCCTTTCTACCTGCCCTGGTTTGACAAAGGTAAGTATTAATCTGGAAACAATTAGAGCCAGGTAATTCTTTTGAATTATTCTTATGAGCGCTGGTGTTGTTATTAGGCAGATTTCACTTATCTTCACAAGAGACATCCTAACAAAAGAAGTAAAATGTAGTGAATACTCATGGTTTTGCCAGATTATTTGCGTTAATTATAGTAACGACTGCAACCAATGCCTGAAGGCCTGGCTGTTTGTCCTGCAGTGTCACAGGGAGTTGTGCATCGACGCTGTGGTTCAGATGGCCTCTGGGAGAGAGACGACAGTGGGAATGTGTGGAGGGATAAGAGCCAGTGTGAGGAGGAAGAAGAGGTCACATCCCAGGAGGTACAGCACATGTCCCCAGCGCAGAGATTCATTTGTTCCATTCATAAAAGCCTGGCATTACTTAGACTTTTATTTATATCTCCTGTCTGCTGCACATCTAAGTATAGTCAAAATAAAATACTTTTAGCTTTTGATGCACAAATGGCTGGACCCTATACGGCTCTTAAGCAGTCCTGAACTATACACATAGAATGAAATATATGTCATTTAATTGTAGGGTGAACAATCTGTATTTTATTTAGTACCATGCACCAATTTCACATTGTCCTCAAAGGAGAATGGTGTCTGTTGGTACTGTTACTTTTTGTGTTTACTTTTGCATTTTGTTTCACTGTTTCTCACCCTCCTTATCGTTCTTAAATTCCTAAATGTCTTTTACTTGTGTCCAACCTCTTTGTTGAGTGGCCCTAACCCCTTCTGTCCTGAGCCGCCGATCTCACTATGCCCAGTTTCTAAGCTTTTTGCTGTTCAGACTCATTGCTCTGTAAACTTAAGGAATTGACGTTGGGTTCATTGATTAGACCATTAGAACGTTTGATGATTTCTGATTTCTTTTTTAATTCACTGTATGAGGTAGTTTTCTGTTTATTTCTTTCTGTCTGGTCCTGTCATCCCTCTGAATGGTTGATACCATTGATGTGGGGAACATTTCTCACCTCCCTGATTGGGATAATGAATCCCTCTTGTCTTTCCTCAGTTGTGCATCATTTTGCTTTCCCCGATAGCAAACAGAATGTTTTGCAGTCTTCTATTGATAATAGAAACTGAGATTCTTCCGTCTTGCAGGAAAGTGTGTAGTAGCTCTGTTGACAGTGATTAACGTAATCCCAGGTATTTATGAAGCAATTAAAAAAAAATCCTCTTTTCTGTTTATATAAACAAGCATATAGAGCCAATGACAAATTGAAACTGGACTGCCATGGTTGTGGACTAAGATGACCTTTAAATCAGTGCTGTTGTTTGTCTTTACAGCTGTGGTTCAAACAATTGATGGTGAATTTCAGGACGTTGTACACTGTTGGCTACTCCGTGTCCCTCCTCACTCTCTCAGCAGCCCTCATCATTCTTCTGAGCTTCAGGTAAAAGCAGACAATGTTACATAGCAACAGTCATTTAGTTCTAAAGGCAGTGCAGTGATATTTTGCGTGGTGACTATCTGTCCTTCTACAGGAAATTGCGCTGTACTAGGAATTATATTCATGCTAATCTGTTCATGTCCCTCATCCTGCGAGCTGTATCGGTTATCGTCAAGGACACTATGCTGGAACGGCACTGGGGACGAGAGATTGTGAAACAGAAAGATGTACAAGAGATGCTAAGCCACCAGGTAGATCCTACAATGGACCATACTTCTTTATTTGTTTACAAGTAACATTATTATTTTTTTTTAATGGGACTATTTCCTCCAGGCTGCTCTTGGCTGTCGGATAGCCCAGGCCATCATGCAGTACTGTGTCCTGGCCAATCACTGTTGGTTCTTTGGAGAAGCGGTTTATTTGTACTCCGTGCTAATTGCTTCCGTGTTCTTTGACAACAATAAACACTTGCCTTACATCTGTCTTGGCTGGGGTGAGTTCCATTGCTATTTATGACTGCTACTGGACTGATGTGAGGGAGGTAACAAACCTGTTAAAAATGGCTTAGCTCAGTGGGATGTCAGTATTTTTCCTGTAATAATGGTGGATAATATGATATTACATATTTGTAGAGGTTGGGCAGTTTCGTTTGCAAGACTACTAATATGCCAACCTGCATGTCATTCAGTTCACCTGTGAATAATAATTATTTCACAAAGACATTTCAAACAATAATTTCAGCCTTTTTCTTCCATCAGGCACTCCTCTCCTGTTTGTGACACCTTGGGTTGTGATGAAGCTGTTGAAAGAAAACAAAGAGTAAGGATGTTTGTTTATGTGCTGCAGTCACAGTTATCCACATTCGACCGTGATCACGAAGTGAAATGATTCTCACTTTCACAGGTGTTGGGCTGTCAATGAGAACATGAACTACTGGTGGATTATCCGTTTACCCATTCTTTTTGCTTCACTGGTAATAAAAAAAGATGCCCATGAATTTCTATTCACCATAAAATTGGAATGCATGTACCATTGACTTTGTGATTCTCTGATCAACAGATCAACTTTTTAATTTTCATTAAGATCCTGAAGGTAATTCTCTCCAAATTAAGAGCAAGCAACCAAAGTGGATACCCTGATTTTAAACTTCGGCAAGTTTTTTTTGTGTATTTTTGATGCATCATTATATATTAGTTGGTAGAACCGATAGTGATGGAGTGGAGATCTCTGGCACAAACACATGACATTATATCTGTGTATAGAATAGAATAGGACTTTATTCATCCCACAGCGGGGAAATTCACTGTTCCGGCAGTAAAAACATTGGCGAAAAAAGAATTTTGAAATATAAGAGAAGAAGACAAAATAAATAAAAATATTTCTCTGTATTGTCCTATTTAAATGTTTTCACACAGGCTAAAGACTTTTAGAACAAATAGATTGTGATCTTGCTGCATTTTTCTCTATCCTGAATTCTTCTGCTATGGTGGACCTGTCACTCTTTTCATATTTTTTTAAAAGCTTTCAAATGCATTTAAAAAAAAATATATATTAATATCCCTTGTTATCTTTGTCTGGTCCGTTCACAGAATTGTCCCCAGGACTGTCTTTGATTTTGTGTTTAGTCACAGCCCTATCCAAATTTAAAAAAATAAATATGTGGAATATATAAGTTCTTTTTTGCTCACTGCCTGTCTGCTTTTCTCTGCTTGCTCACATCTGCTTTTTTCTTCTTTGAGTGGTTTTGCTTTCTGGTTTGTCCTTGTAGGCTTGCCAAGGCAACACTTACCCTTATCCCTCTGTTTGGGATCCATGAAGTGATATTCGTTTTTGCCACAGATGAGCAGACAACTGGCATTCTGCGTTACATTAAAGTCTTTTTCAGCCTTACTCTGAATTCATTTCAGGTGGGCCTGATTAGAGTGTATTATTTTTTGTGGAACATATAAAAAAATGTTACGTTATAGAATATAAAAAATGCTTTTTTCTTCTAGAAAAATATTTAATATAAGACCAAAATTCAGCATTTATATAGTTTACCTGGGCTGTGCAGAAAAGTGTATTATAAATCTTTAGAACAACCATATTGCTGTAAGTCAGGTTATTTCCATATTGGTAGCACTTTGGTGAAGATAGAAAGATTTTTTTGACCTTTTTCCTCACATGTAACACAGAACTTCCAAGATGTTGTCTTTGCACCCTTTTTGTACTCTGCTTTAAAACACCCAGTTTTGCTGTATTGAGACCTGCATGACTTGACCTTAACTGATATCTGAACTTTCTACAGGGCTTACTGGTGTCTGTGCTTTATTGCTACTCTAACAAAGAGGTTTGTTATTTCACGTCATTTTCCTTCTTTAACTCACTATTTTCCATTTCTCTAATGTATTGTACTTTTGAATGTGTGAAAGTATCAACATCGGTCACAAAAAAATGGCTAAATCTGAATCATATTTCCTCATGGCTGCAGGTGAGAACAGAGCTGAGGAAGAAGTTGCACAGTTGGAGAACTGAAGCTGAAATTGTATGCTGTGGGCGGTGACTAGCTGTGCGGGACTCTCGAGTCGAAACTCTATCCATTGCCACAGTGCCAGAGAGAGAGAAATTATCCCCCACCACTCCAAAGCCAGTGGCTGCCGGTTCGCCCACTCGTGGGGCGTCGCTGATGTTTAGATGTGAAGGACAGTCAACCCTCATGCATCCAGATGATTCGTTATTACCAAAGGTGGAAAATCATGACAACACTCAGCCGAATGACGAACAGGATGAAAATGAAAAATCATCAATGCCAATGCAGGTGTCTTTACTAATTCATCTTCGGGACCCTGTAGAGTTACTCCCACATGTTGTAAATATAGATTCTGACTGACTGCACTTTGCATTTACTGTGTACAAGTGTATTGTGAATCTGTTTAATTAATAGTAATGTAACTGGTTGTTCTAATGTAAGTAACAAAAATGTGAACACCCTGTGTAAATATTTAAGTAGAAAAAAAAAAGGAAAAACTATATTTAACTTAGGAGAAGGCTTGTATTAACCTTATCAGAGAAAAAAGCTTGTTAAAATGTAACAACAAATTATGTTGTATTCCTTTTCAGAGTAAACCTAATATATTGTGGAGTTACATCCGAGGTTTGAGAGTTGTAATTTGGAAGCCTTAAAGTGCTCCTTTTCCGGCTTGGCTTCATGGACTACATTACCCAGAAGCACCTGCAGCAGTGACGTCACGAGCGTCGTCAACAACCGCGGTAGCTGGAGCGGGAACGAACAAGGCGGAGATCGCCGCAAATTTCATTTGTTTAGTTTGTCTGATGACGCCAATTATTTTCATATTTCGGTGTGAACTATAATAAAATGTTTTTGCATTTTCACTTCTGGAAGAAAAGCGGTCAAGGGTATTTCTATAGGACTTTTTGCTAGCTAACTGCTTTTACTTTACGCTTACGCTACCTTTAGTTGCCCGATTTTTACAAAGTTGCGGTCGACACCTCAACATTTAAGTTTCCCCTTTGGGATCTATCGATCTATGGCTTGCAAAGGTAAAGGTGAAATATTGGAACATTCAGTGCTGACATTACGATTTCTTAGACCCAAAAGAAGCCAGAATTGGAGATGGACCTGTTCTGTTTTGATTTTGCAGATTGGCAGCATCCTTATGTCAACATATTTAAACACTTTAAAGTTGATGATTGGAAAAGGTCTTCAAAAGTGGGCGATGTTTCAACATACATGGTAATGTAATTTAACTCTTTATTTGGGAAAGATGTGCAGTCTTTTTTTTTAATTTAGTAACTTTAATTCTTAAAGTCTGCAGCTAGCATACTCACAGCTATAAAGTTACATTGAATATTCAGACTAACATTTGCTTTCCTTGTTTCACTTTGAATGGCACCATCAGAACAAGACACTGAAGTGTTCGGTGTTCCGGATCAGGGCCCCTGTTCCAGCAAACAGCTACATTTTGGTTCCAAAACACATTAAACAATCCCTGGGCCTGACAGGACGCTACTTCTATCTTCTGTTCAGACCCACCCCTGGGAAATACTTCTTAGTCCACCTGGATGTCTCTGTGAAGGTATCTAAGATATATACTGTAGTTAAAATAAACATAGATTTAACATGGCTAGGTGTAAAGATTTCTTGAAAATAATGGATTTTTTTCTCCTTCTGTGGTGTGATGTAAAGGGGGGTCTCACAGTCCGGATCTCCTTCTCCAACATGCTTAAAGAGTTCAAGTCCACACCCACCTGGCTCCAGTTTCCCTTCCTATGTGCAGCTGCAGAAGAAAGCACAGCCAAAACTAATGGACATGGTAAAATATTTACACACATGTAAATTGTTATACACACTCAGCTCTGGCCTGTTGATAGTAGAGTGTGTTTGTGTATAGAAGGGTATCTGATTACGTATGACCCCGTTCCTGGTTGGATGGGTCCTGCTCCTCCTTCAGTGCGCTGGACCTATCTAATGCTGGATCTGGAGTACATGCTGTCCATCTATCTCCAACACTGCTACCACAGCCTGAAGAGCGTCAAGCTTTGTGCCAACACTGGCGGTGAAAAACATGTTTACCAGCGACCTGCTGCTAGATCCAGGTGACGCTGTGACAGATCATCTATGAAGAATTCAAATTTAATTTCTCATACCACAATTGTGATAGCCCTACTTGTACCTTTGTGTTTATTTTTCCTGTGTTTCTTCTGAACAGGAATTTCATTTAATGAAGCTAAGTTGATGGGTCTGACCTCCTCTCAAGGAATGAGTCCTGTTCCCAGAGAGATGACATTTCCTGTCCCCAAAGGATCGTCCTGGCATGATCTCTATGATTACATTAGGTATATTTTTACCTCTCATGAACATGCACCGTTCTTAACATGAGTGCTCAAAGCAAATTCTAAAAGGTTGAATCTACATATTCATTTTACCACTATCTCTTTTAGGGAAACAATAGATACATTGAAATGTAAGCTTTTGCTATAAAGTAGGCATACAAAATATTTGAGTGTCTAACATAACCTTATCAGTAGATATTTTTGACAAATTGTAAAAGATATTTGAAAAAATACCTGCTTTAATGTCAGGCTGGCCACTGAGCTCAAAAAGATGGTCACACACTTAGATTTCCTTCTTGGCCCCCCTGCTGTGATCTATATGTTTTACTGAATTACTTCTCACATTCTCTTATATGTACCGGTAATTGCATTTCTAGGCTCCAAAAAAAGGAAATGAGTGAGTTACAGTCAGCCTTACACTCAGGTTTTATGTATTTTTAGTGGTCTGTGACACCTACATAAAGTGAAAAAAATAAGTCTAATATAGAATTCTGCATTCTTACTGTTAGCCTGATTCAAGTCTACAGGATTTGGTTCATAATGCATAATAAACATACTATTTTCTGTCTCTGCTTATGACTGTGTTATACTGGCACACCGACATTTATTTACCGGTATTTGTTTTTTAGTGATATTGTTATTTAATTTGTCCCAACATACTAAAGAACACCTTTTCCAATTTAAACAGGTTTCCCCCAGACGGCTCAGAATTATCATCTGACACCATTCAAAAAGACAAGGTTATTACCGGTAAGTCATAGTTACCACTATTAATTTAGCTTTTGCAGACCCATTTTTCATTACTTTAATGTGGATATCTCATAATTAAGCTGTCATTTAAGTGTTTCCTTTTCCTGAATGGTTGCTTTTGTAATTTATTGATAAAGTAATCGGGAGCAACTGAAGCTGATAGACCATTTCAAGGATTGTATTAAGACAAATATAAGGTTCATTGGGAACAGTAGGAATAAACAGACACTTGTTGTTCTGTTTACTATTTGTGGCTACACACAGGAGGGGTTTGTACATGGGGAGATTCTGTGTGTTATGGTGCAAATGACAAATGGAGACAAACTACCAAGTTTTTTTTATTGTGTTGCTATGCAAATGACTGAATAGGGCTAGTAATATAGGAATAGGATAAAAAGGAATAGCATTGTATCAAAAACTACGTAACAATCTTATTCCCAGAATGCACTTTTAATCCCCGAAGCCCCATCAGGAAAGAGTCTGTCAAACCGGTTCAGGACCATATGCTCTTCGTCAAGCAGGTGACAGCCCCGAAAATTGTGAGAGCGGTAACGTTTCAGGTGCTTTCTCAGAGGCTAACATTACTGCTCTTTCTCTGTATCTTCAGCTCCCAAAAAAACAAACCGTTGTGGTGACCAGCATTCCAGAGTTGGGAGTAGTTTCCGCCCACCAGAAAGATGCCTCACTCGGCCCTGTTGATGACCAGCATCAGCAGAGATCAGCACGCTCCAGTTCATACCAGCACACCCCAGTCACCGCTGAGGACAGAGACGCGCACGTGTACGCACACCCAAACGCCAGCCCTGATGAACATGCAGAGGAAAGTGAGGAAGAGGTGATGTTTCACATTGACCTGATCGTACATTCAGTCGCGTTAAAGTTTGTTCCAGAAATCTCACAGAGGGTTTATTGTGTTTGTTTGTTTTAGTTTCTTTGCACTAATGTTCCACCTGTCCATTTAACACCGTCCAAAGGAAACACACAGAGGGTAAGATGAGTTTAGACCTCGGTAGGTTTAGTCCTTTGTCTCTGTCGTTTTAATACTGTTCTCTCTGATAGAAGCTGCTTCCTGACCCAATTCTCAGTCTCAGTCGCATCATTGGTTTTGGAGGAGCCACTGCAAGATGTGTACGTTAGTTTGAAATACTTTTAGATAATAGCATCAATTCTGAGAGGAAAGGGAATAACATATCATGTTTTCTGACGCCGTAGGCCCTGTGGACCAAAACGGGTGACGCGGTGGTATATCCCTGTCACGCAATCATTGTCTCTATGAACGTGTCCTCTAATCATCAGAGGTTTTTTGTCGGACACAATGATAAGGTAAACGCGCCGGGATCTTTTTTGGAATCTTTTTCAGTATGTAGGATGACTTTGTCTGAAATCCTTGAATCCTGAATCCTTGACACCTAAGTGATTCACTAATTAATTAACACACAGAGTCAACACTTACACAAACCTCTCCATTGCTGGGTGTTTCACCACATTTATTCCATCATTTTTCACCTCGCATGTGCTAAGGAAGTTGGTAAAACTCATTTGTTTTGCACTCTGTTGAATTCATGTGCCCCATGCTTTCTCTGTAGGTGTCTGCGCTGGCTTTTAATGGCAACACAACGCTGTTGGCCTCCGCACAAATCGGCAATCACAGTGTAGTTCGAGTGTGGAACTACCTCAAAGGGACCTGTCTTTCCATGTTCCGGGTTCATGCTCATTCGGTATGCTCTCTGAGGTAAACAAATCAGTACACACATTTGCTTTACACAGTCCTGGTAGTTACCTTTTCACACCGTCTACTTATTATTTTCTCTCTGAAGTTTCTCATACAGCGGGAGTATCCTCTGTGGAGTGGGGAAGGACAGCAAGAATAAAACGGTATGCAACAAATAACAGGAGCGTCATAAAGGGTGTCTCACTGGAATTCTTGCAGATGACATTCATTCATTCATTCATTCACCCTGTATCAACCCTTCACAGATGGTGGTGGTGTGGAATACTTTAAATGTTATGAAAGGTGCAGATGTGACCGTCATAGCCAAAGCTCACACTGATGTTGACATTAACACGATGAAGGTTACCTGCTTTGATGACACAAGGTATCTGCCTTTCTTTATTTTTGTTTTCAACTTAGTATTCAGTTTTTAACCAAAGTAGGAACCAAGAATAAATTAATTGCTGCAATCTAATGTGTTTTTCTTTTGCCAAATAGCCATAGGGTTGGGGTTAGGAATAATGAGCTCTGGGGTACAACATATGTGAACGCCTCTGTTTCAGGATGGTGTCATGTGGTTGGGATAATATTCGCCTCTGGCGTGTGCGGAACGGCACGCTCCGCTCGTGTCCAGTCGACCTCGGGGAATACCGCTCGATGGACTTCACTGATGTAGCCTTTGAGGAAGACTCTTCCAACCTGGATCATAATGATTCAACATTGTGAGTGATCAAATCCCTACCTTTTATTATTGTTTTATTTCACAGCATCCTAAAAGGCGTGATTCTTACCTAGAAATAGTGGCCGTCATCCTGCTCCTCCTTGATTGTTTTCCCACAGATATGCAAGCAGTCGGAATGGTTACATCTTTGAAATTGACTACAGTCGAGTTGTAATCAAAAACATCAGGAGGTTGCAGCCTGCGCAGCAGCTGCGTGAAAATTGCTGGGAGAAACCGCCTTTGAAGAGAGGTGCAATCAAAATCAGGATGAAACAAAGAGCCTGTTTTAAGGTTTAGGGCAGAACAGTGGTTACTGAAAGTAAGAAACAGCATTGAGATGTGTGTTTGTGGTTGTGTGCTCCAGATACAGGCATTGCCATCAATAGTATCAGCGTGTCCTCATCTTTCTGTTGCACCGGCTCTGAAGACGGCTTCCTGCGGCTCTGGTCTCTTGACTTCACAAATGTGTTCCTGGAAGCTGGTAAGGGAGCTGCAGTAGAGCTGGACATAATCTTTGACTGCTGCGAATGGACAGTCACTGTTGCACCCTGCACAGTCATTCTCTTGTGGTCATTATGGCCCTCATCGCCATATTCCACATTGGTCTCTCTGTCGTTTAACTTTGGGAGAATATTTCTGCCTGTTTTTCCAGAGCTCGAGGGACCCGTGAGCCTCGTTTCAGTCTCTTCGGACAACCTTTTGGTCATGGCTTGCAGTTCTGCTGGTATCCTGGGATTCCTAGATGTGAAGGCCTGTAGTTACAACACGGTAATGAGGTCACACACAGACACTGTGCTGGGCTTCAGCGTGGATGGCATCCGTCGGCATCTCACAACCGCTTCATCCGATGGCACGCTGCGCGTTTGGAGTATGGACTCGTTGCAGCAGGTCCGTAGACATCCTGTACACGATTGCATCTTCTCTGATCTGTCTCCTGAATCCCTCATCAACAATCGTGCTTCATTCTCTTGTCTCCTGTGAACAGTTGTATGACTTTGTGTCTGTGGACAGCCCTGGCTGTGTGGCTTTCCATCCCAGCGACCCAGTCTTCTCCTGCGGCTTCAACTCTGGCATTGTCAGAGTCTTTGACGTATCCGGTGCCAAACTGCTTGCTGAACACCGGTACGTATCCAAAATAAAAAAGGCTCTCGCCTATTCACTACAGCTATTTAAAGATTCATGACAAATGAACAAGTGTGTCTGAGATCCCTGGTTTCTGAGGCCACTGTGTAAATAATTAAAAACAACTAATTGCAGGCAACACAGAGGTGAGGTGGTGGGCCTGGTCTTTACCCCAGATGGGGAGTTCATGTACAGTGCTGACTCCCAGGGCTCTTTGGTTCTTTACAACGCCTTTGATGAAGACTACAATGTGATCAGAGTTGTTCGTACGTATGCGCATGCATGCAACTCAACACTATGCTAAACGAGCTCAGTTTAACCCAGGTCTTAAATGAACACAATACACTCGTGAATTATATGATGACAGTTACATTTTTTTTCTTGGCAGCTGGTTGATTATTTGTTTATTCTTTTAATAGTAGTAATTCTCTTAGTAACTCTGCAGATAAAACCCTAGCCAGGGGAAAGCCAAGTACCGCACACAGTCCCAGAGGATGTTCATTTTCCCTTTAGCGTTCGCAACCATTAATTCAATCCGTTCTAAATTGTTCTAGATAATGTGGTAGCTGGAGGCACTGAGCGCGCTCCAGACACTCTCTCCGTGAGCAGTGACAGCAGCTGTCTGGCTTTTGTTGGGCCCACGGAGTACATTGTGACCATTGCCGATTCCAAGTCTTTGGATGAGGTACTGCCGCCATCAGCGTTCAGTGTTATAAATAACTGCACAGTGTAACTATGTGATGGATTTGATTACCACAGTAAGTTTCTTGTGTGCCACAAAAAGACACCTTTTTTTAAAGGTGTCTGTTTAATTAAATCAGCACAAACCCATGAACAATTTGACGAGTTTATATCACAGGTAAATAGAATAGAATAGAAAGCTTTTATTGTCATTGCGTGGTGCAACGAGATTGCGGTGCAGCTCCAGTTACAATGCAACAATTATAAATACAGTTCAGAATATTCACAGTATAAGCTACCTAAGTATGAAACCTATTCACAGTAGAATCCTATCTAAGCGTAAAATCTAGTATAAAATCCTATATACATATCGCATCAGACATTGTTGGAATAACCTTAGATGTGATTCTATCATTTCAAACGACTCACATATTGGTCCTGTCACCAGAGGTCCCATTGTTGTTCATCACCCATTTCCTCACGCCTTTGTTTTGTCTCTGTCTAGTTGCTCCATATCGATATAAGTGTTTTAGATGCAGACAGCCCTCATCTGGATTCTGCACTGAAGGTCAGCTTTGCTCCGGCTTCCGCTGAACACTTGCTGGTTGCCACATCTGCAAACAAAATTCTCTGGCTCAGCACGAAGACAGGCCGTCTTCTTCGGGAGGTACTCATGAAACATGATAAAACTGTTAGATGACAGTTATGCTATAAATAATGTATTGGACCGATTGTGGCTATTGTCTGTGTCCTGACATTTTTCTTATTTAAAGAGGGAAGACAGTGATGCAGCACCTATATACACATACCAACGATGGTGTATGAAAATGTGTGTTTGGATTAAAATAGTGTTGTACTGGGTGTGCCATCCTGACAGGTGCCTAAAGTGCACAGACGCCAGTGTTCCTCTCTGGCTGTGAGTGAGGACAAACGGTTTTTGCTGACTGCAGGACACAACGCTGTCAAAGTCTGGGATTACAACATGCAGCTGGATGTTAATTCACAGGTGATCTTACTAAGAAATGCTGCTGAGCTGGAGCCGATCGTTGTGTAAAACCTGCGGATGTTAGTTTGGTTTTATAAATATATTTAGATATATTTATTTTAAAGTGGACAGCTAAAAATTTTCTTAACTACAAACTTAGGTCTTGTACGCCACGTAGTCTGAGGTGCTCCTGGTAAATAATCTGCCGTTGTAGAAGATATACCTCAGCTAAAAAAATCACTGTTACTGAGCAAATCAACCTGACTCTCCAGCCTTAATTTTTTTTCTGATTTTTTTTCTTTTCAACCTAAAATATCTGCTTAGCCACTGAAATATATCTCCATCTGCTAGATGTTCATCGGCCACAGTCAGCCTATCTGCCAGGTGGGTTTCACCCCTGACCAGCTGGGCGTCATCTCAGTGGGAGATGCGATATTCTTTTGGGATTTCCTGGCTCTCCCTGAAGAGTCTTTGAGTGATGAGAGGTAATAATCCCTTATCTGTTTTAGAAATGTGTGAATTTTTACGATCTTCTGGTCAAACTTCTCCTCTTTAACCTTGTTAGACATGCAGATGTGGCTGATCTTAGTTCATTCGCTCCCAGCCCGAGCAACAGGTCAGCTTCTAAAACAGGTAAGTTAGTTTGATGTTCATGGTTTTGCAATAGCCTAATATGTACCTGATTCAAAATTTTGTATTGACTGCAAAGAAACTGTGCTCTATTAAAAAAACAGCTCAACCTGAGTCTGAATTGAGTGAGTCTCCTCTGTCAAACGGAGCTCCTCGGAAGGTGGTACCTCTTCCCAGCTCACCACCGGTGGACATCAGCACCCTGGACCAACTTGACCAGGGTGGTAAGTTGGGCTTTTGCTTCTTTATTTTGTTGTTAACTGTCAAAATAAAGTCTGTAGATGTTTATAGCTGCCACGTTGTCTATATAAACCCCAGATCTTTTTTTTTCTCCAGTTGTCGAAACGGTTCCAGTCTCATCTAGTGGTTCAGCTGTTTTGTCAGAATCCAGAAATGATCCCTCCTACCTCAAAATGACAGTAGCCGACCAGACTTCTTTCCTGACAGGTCGTCGCAGCGACAGAGGTTATTATTTCTTGTTGGTTTTTCTGTCAAGATCAGACCTGTTATCACTTGTCTGCTGTAAATTTATATTGATCCGGGTTTGTTCTGTTAAGATGGTTTCAAAGTGAAAGAGCCAGTTCGCCCAGATTGTTACAGGCATTTTATTTCTCGTTTCAAGAACTCTTCTCCAGATGAATTAAAGATTATATAAAGATAATAAGAAAAAGTCATTCAGTATTTGGTGTGGAGCCTCAAACAAGGTGATCATAATACACACAAGGGTTATGCACGAGAATTTTTGAAATTTTTTTGAAAACATGAAATAATATGGGACCTATTGCTCTAAAGTCTTTTATTGAATTGCTGCTGCAGGTTTGTTTGCTTACACATGTGGATCTGCGGTGGTAGTGGAGGACCTTCACACTGGATGTCAGAGACACCTGCAGGGCCACAGTGAGGAAATCTCCTGTCTGGCGATTACACACGATGCAGAGGTACACGAGTACACCAACTTCTTGTTAACAGGCAACAACCAGTTGCACGTAAATGTCAAAAGGCATTCACAGAACAATAATATTAGCCATTTATTATCGGATTATTGGAGAGGCTCACTGGGCCAACATTGAGGAGGCAGCTGTAGTTTACCTCAGCTGTCCACTTCCACGTGCTGCTCCGTTCTCAGAATGCTTTTAGAAATATAGGCTGTCTGAACAGTAAGTAATAATGTATGTGTACATGTTTTTAGTTTTGTATTTAAATCCATTTTTTCTTTACCCATACAAAGGGCCTTGGGGGCTGCAGGTTGTTGTTCCAACCAAGCTAAGGCACACCAGACTGAACTCATTTAATCACCTGATCTGAGTTTTCAGGCAGCTGATTGCTTAAAAAAAATGGACGAACGGTTTTGTTCCAACACTATAATCTTCTCCAGGTGGTTTGTCTCTGCACTGGCCATCTCCAGCCAATCTCTCATTTTACTTCTGGTTGAGAACACATGTCCATTCTCATCAGGAGAACAGTGAATGCTCTCTGGCATCTCCTCAGGCGATGGATCGTTTTACTGCTATGATAATCACAGCCCCCGGTGCATTTTGCACTTATCTGCATAAGTGGTACTGTGAAAAAAGGAGCAATTAGCTGCCTATTATCCCTATAGGTCTGCTCATTCCGCTCAGCTTGCTTCTAAAACTGAGGGATTTAGGAATCTGTATTCATTTTACATGCGTGTAATTCTTGCACAGACGCTGGCATCAGCATCTGGTGGAAGCGATGGTGCCCCCAGCCTCATCTGCATTTGGAATGTTCAAACTGGAACCTGTCGTACCACCTTATTCCACCATAGAGGAGAGGTCCAGAGCCTGGCCTTCTCCACCGATGACCGCTTCTTTCTTTCTGCTGGTCAATAAATTGCATTATTTAAAAAAAATATTCAGTGATAGGTTTTCAATACATTGCTGATTAAGATACAGAAAATATTTTACGAATGTAAACATCAGCTTACAACAGCATTTTTTTTGCCAATGTTCGCAGGAGACTTTTCGGATCCAGTCGTTGCTCTGTGGAACAGGGAGACCTTCCAGTTAGTGTCCAGGGTCGGTGTATCCGGGCCCCTCCACGATGTCTCCTTCAGCCCTTCAGCAGCCAACCAGCTGGCCTGCGTGGGAAGCCATGGAGTCTACTTCTGCTCTGTGCACACGTGTGGCTCAGACCTGGAGCTTAGGGTGAACAGCATTAGGACAACTTTATGTTTTTTAGTTGTTGCCGTTTGTTTTTCATTCAGAACATTTTCTAATGCTGCTGGAATTTGATTGTGTTTTCATCTCGTGTAGGTCCGGAGGGTAAGCGCACCAGCAGAGGTGGGTGATGTGGAGCTGACGGCTCTGTCCTACTACGCTGACTCGCTCCTGTTCACTGCTACGAATCGAGGACATGTTTGCGTCTGGGATGTTGCTACCCGGCGTTGTTTCATGACCTGGGAAGCTGAAGAGAGCGAAATTGGTAAAAACTATAGTGTGTATTACAGTAGTTCTTTAAAGATTAACCTAAGAATGTGAGTGCTTGCATCTAAACCAGTAGGGGATCCTTACCTTAGGTGCTAAAATTGCTGCCATTTTAAGCAGTGTGACCTGCATTACTGCGGTTTTTCAAATGGCAGTTGGTTAATTGACACAGGAGTGTTGCTGTGCCGGGGGAATCGTCTGTTGACGGGCAGCAACTCACGCTGGTTGCGTCTGTGGGAGGTCGAAGCTTTGCAGGCTGTGAAGCACAGGAAAATGTCTGCAATATCAACCAAAGGTCTGGTGCTTATTTTCTCAAAATTTTGTCATTTTCTCTTGTGATTTTCTTGGCAGAAATCTGTTTGCCAGAGATAAACTTACCATGTCACACTCGTATTGGAAGAAACAGTAGCACACCTGTATGTTTTTAGTCTGTATTGCCACAAATAAATCAAATGTTTTGCTCTTCTTCCCTATTGCTGCCTCATAAACAGGTTTTCCTGCAAGCAGTTCTTTTGATTGTGAATAACAAAAGTGTGCAGTGCTGTGCAATATGTGTATCGTAGAGGACAAACGACAAAACTCCCAAACGGCCCAGCTCATTACGGATGGTGCTTTGTCCATCCCTCTTTGTCCTTCAGGAGGACCAAAGTGGTGCTGGAGCACGAGATCATGCTGGACGGGGCGACAGTCAGTGCAGCATTTGATAAGAGTCTCGACATGGGCATTGTTGGAACCACGGCAGGAACAATCTGGTACATCAACTGGTCAGATAACAGCAGCATCCGACTGGTCAGCGGCCATAAGAACAAGGTACTGGCATGCGCAACTGCTGTTCACCATTTCATCCTAACATAAAAAGTCTTTTCTAAAAGGCAGCCTGTGTAATCAAATTATATATTTAAAAAAATGAACGCTAACTGGACTCATTAAAAATTTACAGACATTTGATATCTGTGTGTAATTAAAATGGTGAGCTTTAGGGGAACGCTCTGTATCGTTAGGCTTAATTCTTTTTGTACTTGGGTTCTTTTCTCTGTCCAGGTGAACGCTGTAGTGTTCAGCCCTGACGAGAAGCACTTTGCCACTTGCAGCGAAGATGGCAGCGTGAGGGTGTGGTCGGTCTCCAGCATCGAGCTAGTGGTGCAGTTTCAGGTCCTCAGCCAGGTGAGGCAATGCAACAATGGTTAAAGCTAACAAATGCGAAATGGCTTGTGTAATGGGCCAATTTGAAGAACTGTTCATTTGGCAACATTGATCATTCCTAATGATTTGATGATTAGAAAGTTGACAAATGATAAAAAGATACTTTTAGTCTTTTCCTGTAACTGAGGAGCTAATAAAAGCCAGCCTCCACACTATGACACGCTCTTTCTTTTCCTGTCAGGCCTGCGGCTGTGTATGCTGGAGCCCCTCCTCCTGCAAAGGTGGTGCACGTGTGGCTGCAGGATACAGCGATGGGACCTTGAGGATCTTCCAAATCGCCTCCTCAGAGATGGAGATGAAGCTGCATCCTCATGATGGCGTGGCTGTCACTGCCATCCAGTACTCTGCAACTGGTGAGAGGCAGCCATCTTCTTCCTGTTTTGTTCGCATGTTGTTAATGTGTTTTAGATTTTTTCTGTGTTGGTGTGATTAGGATCTCTGCTTGGGGGTGAGTTACACAAAATGTGTTTGATTACCCTTTTCACCTGTCTTTGTTGATGTCTTCCATCCATGAAGGCCAGTTCTGGTGTCAGTGTAACACCAAAGGTCTCTGTGGTCCCCCTGGTAGGTCATGTGATCCTATCCGCGGGGGGCGATGGTCTGGTAGCTGTCAGCAGCACAGTGAATGGTGCCACCATCCGAGTCATCAGAGATCACCGAGGAGCGTCCATCACGACAATCCAGTGTGTAAACCAACATGTAAGTCAGTCCACGCAGAAACTGTTAAACCCTTTTTTTAAGCATCTGTGTCACCTAATTCGTTAATTTATGAGAGTTTCTTTCTTTCTCCCAATATTAAATTGACATTTCTTAAAGAACATGATCATTGTTTTTAAATGTGGTGGCCCGCATCCTCGATTACAGAGGTGGTTTTGACAGTTTTTACCTTCCTTCCATGGACAGACACTCTGACATTTCCTTCCCATCCACAATTTATGAGGTTTAACCTTTGCGATAGTGTTTAAAGACAGTGAACCGGTGCTCTTTCAGACTCAGGTAGGAATTCTTTCAAAACTTCTAACGCATTTTGCCCTGTTCCATCGTTAGTGCCAGACGCTTGGCCTGGAGGGAAACGAGCTGTGGCTGGCCGCCAGCACCGACAGGCGCGTCAGTGTGTGGGCTGCTGATTGGTTGAAAGACAAGTGCGATCTGCTGGACTGGCTGACATTTCCTGCTCCCCTCTTTTTAGGGGTACTGTTTATATTTGTTTATTTAATTTCTAAATCTATTTGTTTTACTTAAATGTGTGTGACTGGAATCATGAGGTTGCTCAAACAGCACAACTCCTGTCTTTTTCTGTCTAACAAGGGTCAGGAAGTCATCATCAACTAACACAACGTTTTTGTCAACCCTGTGTTTTAAAGGGGGACGCTCCACCTCCCAGTCTGGCCGCGTTCGCCCCCACAGACCCCAGTCTGGTGGTCTACACTGGCTATGGAGTAGAGAAAGAGCTCTCCTTCTACAGCCTTGTCAGAAAACAGGTACCAAAACTGCCACTGTGGGACTGTTTTAACACTGACGTCACGTTGTTTTAACTGTGTGCATCTACTGACTGCAGATCATAAAAAAGATCACCCTGCCTCACTGGGTCTCATGTTTGAGTCTCTCTCGTAAGAGTCAGCTCGTAGCGGTGGGATCACAAGGTAAACTAAGAGTTTGGTTTGTCTTTTAGCATCAAAAGCCAACCTCAGACACGTCAGATTGAACCTGACAAGTCTTAATTAAGGACTGAGTGAGAACACACATGTCACCTGTGAAGTAACATGTCCTGATTCACACCTCGGAATTTTGCGAAAAAAAAAAAAAAAAGTGAAAGAATGGGAGTCAGCTGTGTGCTGCTGGACGTTAGGGAGACCCAGAAATCCTGATGGCTTCTCTCCCGTCTCTCTAGAGCGAGTGCTGAAGTTGATTAACTGGAGCAGCGGCAAGTGCCAGGATTTCACACGGCACAGCGACTCTCTGCAGACGTGCCATTTCTCTCCCTCCGGAACGCTGCTTTTCACCGTAGCTTTTAATGAGATCCTGCTGTGGGATGTGCACGACCTTTAAGAAACCTATCTGAGTGTTAAATTGCTCATTGTATTTCTATTGGTATATTGATATTTTTATAAAGTGTTTTTTTAGGGGGAACCAGTAAACTTTATTTGCAGGATGTTTACAATTTGTTATATTTTTATGGTTTTTAAAATGCAACTGTTTTTTTTACATGTAGAACATTTTTTGCATCCTAGTTTTTTTTTTTATCATAATAAGAGATCAAATATTTATGAATGATGAACAGACTTTTTGTGTTCTTTGTTTGCGACACAAGGCGTACATTGTGTACTGTATTTAAATCTACTTGCATGGTGCATGAATACAGACAGTTACATTTTATACCAGGAGAATCGGGGCATTAATTCCCCCTTCTAAACCTAAATGTCAGAGCCATTTTGCATAATGTATATAATATATGTGTACTAGTATGAGCAAAGGTAGTTACAGGTTATACAAGTTCCTGGAAGTGACTTTTTACTTATCCAAAATCAAACTTGGCAAAATCGTACTTAATGAGTCAAATAAGGGTCTTTTGACACGGGCTCAGTGATGAAGCTAATCAATGTTGTGGAATCAGAGTTGTGTTAAATATAACACTTGTTATATTTGTGTCGTGTAGTCAAATTTATTGTACACTGACTGTGGGTGGAAAGTGGAGAAGGTTTCCATTGCTATATTTTAAAACAACAGTATTAATTCCTTTGCATTCTTGTAGAAGACCTGGTTGGGAAAAAATACAGCTAGGTATTGTATATATTTTTTGCCTTTCACAGTTTTATTCAGCTCTTTTACGCACAAGTGACATTAATTTTCCACACTTCATCGTTCATCGTAAAGGTCAACATTGGGAGCTGCAGTGGGGTTTCCGGCCAGCAGGGGGAGCCGTTTCCCGGCTCCCTCCGTGAACCGGAACGACATGGTTTCACCTTGGGCCAGCGCTTCAGTGGAGGGCCCGCGTTTTATTTATGAAGAATACTGACATTTTAATGAAAGATAAATGTTACTCTAGTGGTTTTTGTGCGTCTTGGTGTCCTTCAAACATCGAGGAAACATGAAACAAGACGTCCGGATACTTTTGGTGGGGGAACGTAAGTCAGCCGCACTAGCAACAGTAGCTATTGTAGCTAGCTCACTAACTTAGCTCACTAATTTATCTCACTGATCTCATGTACTGCTTTACTTTTATTTTCATTTAAACAGAAAATGTATTAAAGTGCTTTCATGGTGGCAATAATTTTTACAGGGAATTACGAGTTCAGGACAAGCTTGCTATGCTAATTTAGTTTATTATAATAAGGCTCCAGTATAGTACTATAATATGACGGAGCTGGTGCAGTAAAGTCCACACCTTTAACATTAGCTACACACCACAATTCATAAATATTTTAAAATTTATTTCGAGCCTTTCTCGTACTAAACTTGTGTTGAAGTTCAGAACTTGATATAAGCAACTTGAAGGCTTGAAACATGAAGTTTTTGTACATTTATGTTTGCTCTGCCGGAGGGAGATTTGATGCTAATATCTTTTCTACATTAATTTAGTCAAACGATATTTTCATATGCTTCATTTATTCCTCCTTATCAGGGTATGACTGGAGATAAAGGAGCAGTGTACGTGTGCAGTAAAATGTTATCTCAGGGAGGTCAGGCCATATTAAGTCACATTAATATGTATTTTTATTCCCATATCTTCATCTGTGTCCAATAGCCAAGGTGGGGAAGACGTCGCTCATCATGTCTTTGGTTGGGGAAGAGTTTCCCGAAGAGGTTTGTGCCATTACAGCTTTCATTTTGGATAGATCGGCGCAAGAAAATTCATGGGAAACAGATATGCTGGCCCACAGCATTCTGACGATAGTAGTAGTTAGTTATTGTAGTTTGGCACACTTGTTTATTAGTCCTCAGTAAAAATAAACGCTCATAGCTGTGTGTTAACTGTTGTTAGTTTGATTAATAGTAATAAGAATTCATTTAGTGATCTGCTGTCTGTGACAGGTTCCCCCCAGAGCTGAAGAAATAACCATACCTGCTGATGTGACACCAGAGAAAGTGCCCACACACATAGTGGACTACTCAGGTAAAACGACCTGGGGATAAAACAGGACATGACGTTCATTATGAAGCTGCTGATGAATTATCAACAAAGCTGACATCTGTCTCAACAGAACAGGAGCAGAGTGATGAGGTCCTCCGAGATGAGATCGTCAAGGTAAAAACAGCACGCAGAACCAAACATTCTGTCCCTCATTTTTGGAAAAACTGAAAATAGAAGGAAATTAGAAGCAGTGTGTATTGCTTGCCTAGATTCTACATCTGTCAAATTTATGTTTGAGCCCTATGAAGGATAATAATAAAAAATCAGTAGGTCTCCTAGTTTGTAGGCCTCCCATTTTTTCAAGATTAAAAAAAAGAAACAATTAATTACAATTTTGAATAAAGCTACAGATTTAATAAACATTTTTTTCCCAGATGTAAAAAAACCACTGTTTTTTCTGACCCAAACAGGCTAATGTGGTTTGCGTGGTTTATGACGTCACCAATGAGGAGACAATAACCAAGGTATTCACTCACTCTTTGCTTTGCAGCCTTCTTTCAGTGTGCAGATTTTAGGGTTTACAAGTGCTAAATGTCCCCTCCGACTTTCCAGATCAGAACAAAATGGATACCTTTAGTGAATGGGGAGGCAGAGAAAGGCAACAAGTAAGTGTCAGCGGTCAGTGGGTGTGGTGTGTGTGTGTGTGTCCAGATGACAAATTGGGTTTTTGTCTTATTAAGAGTGTGAGTTGCTCTCTCCGTGCGTCAGGGTTCCCATCATTCTTGTGGGAAACAAGTCGGACCTGCGCTGTGGGAGCTCAATGGAAACCATTCTTCCCATTATGAACCAGTTTTCTGAGATTGAGACGTGTGTCGAGGTACAGCTCTTTGTTATTTCCCCCCCCTCACGGCTCTTTCACGTGAACACACACTTTAGTTTGCACACCACATGTTTAACCTGATCACTGGGTTTTACTTGAGTATTTACACATGCATGTTTGTCAGACTTCCGCGCTGATTAAACAGTCTCTAAAATGGTCTTGTTTGTGGTTTTCTCGTTAAAGTGTTCTGCAAAGAACCTGAAAAACATCTCTGAGCTGTTCTACTATGCACAGAAGGCAGTCCTTCACCCCACTGCACCCCTCTACGACCCCGAGGACAAGCAGGTGGGTTATTGGGAACCGGCTGTCAGTATATGGGTCTGTTCGGCTGTACATTCGTGTGCTCGCCAGTGAATGTCCAGGATGTGTATTAATGCTTTTGTCCTGTGTCCCCCCCCCATCCCCCCAGCTCAAACCACTGTGTGTGAGAGCCCTCACCAGGATATTTTACATTTCCGACCAGGACAACGACCGCATCCTCAGTGACGTGGAACTCAACCGCTTTCAGGTTCCGGCCCATTCAGGTCAAACTATTTTGGTTGCCATGGCAGTGTTGCATTCAATGACATTTGCAGAAATCCTGCTTCGGGAATCCGCTCGCACCTCAAGCCTTGGAGGACGTGAAGACGGTCGTTTGGAAGAACACCAGCGATGGCGTGCAGGACAACGGCCTGACTCTAAACGGTTGGAAGCATGTAGAAGAGCGTACCGCTTAGCAAAGTCCCAACTCACGACCTAATATTGTGTTTGTTCTTTTTCAGGCTTCTTGTTCCTAAATACTTTGTTTATCCAAAGAGGCCGGCATGAAACCACGTGGACCATCCTGAGGAAGTTTGGTTACGACGACAACCTGGAACTGACTGATGATTATCTTTATCCTGAGTACGATTCACTCCACGTCGCTGTTGCTGTTGTAATGTTGTGGTTCTAAACCACCGTGATGGATGGCTGTTTCTACATATGTGCCTCTCTGCTCAGACTGCGGGTTCCCGTTGGCTGCACCACAGAGCTCAACCATTCAGGTCACGAGTTCCTGCAGCAGCTGTTCGACAAGTATGATGAAGTAAGCGCTCGTGCTTCTGTCGTATCTCTGCCGTGTTTTCCTTTTGGTTGTCTTCCTCTGCTTTGATTGTGCTTTGCTTTCTATTGCAGGACAAAGACTCCGCCTTGTCTCCGACTGAACTGACGAATCTTTTCCGGGTCTGTCCCTACATGCCGTGGGGTGACGGGGTTTACGTGTCCGTACCCACCACAGCTGAGGGATACATCTCCAACCACGGCTACCATTGTCAGTGGATGTGAGTGCCTCAGTGCGTTGGGCGCGGGTTTGTTGGGCTGGAGCTCCGTGTTTGGTGTGTGTATTGAGCAGAAGTCACATGGCTGTTGTCTCTTTCTCATTTGAAGGCTCTCTGCCTATCTTGACATCCACCGTTGTTTGGAGCATTTGGGGTACCTCGGCTACCCTGTCCTCACTGAGCAAGAGTCGCAGACTACCGCAGTCACAGGTGTGTGTGGGATTGTAGATAATCACACAGGTGTTGGAGTTCTAGTTGGATCCAGATGATTTATGTGATTGATAGTACACATACTTGATATGTAACGAATGGTTTTCTAAACCATATAATAATGTATCAAGTCCTCCTTTTCTGGGAGTGGAAACCTGCCCGTATCATCTCCAACTGTAGCACAGGCCGATAATTTGCTAGGAAAATTTCCAACATTGACCATATCTATACGGATAACTGTGCACACATGAAAATACCCAGATCGGTGTTGGCGAACAAGTGCATGTGTTTGCCGTAGCCTTGTGCTAGCTAGCCTGTTCCCACGGACAGAACGGGAACCTTGTGTGTTGTTGTATCCTGTTGTTTATGTTTATGTCCTTGTTTGTGTGTGAAGTAACGAGAGAGAAAGGGGTGGACTTGGAGAGGCACCAAACACAGCGTTCAGTGTTTATCTGCAAGGTGATCGGACCACGAGGGACTGGCAAGACGGCTTTTCTCCGGGCTTTTCTAGGACGCGATTCTGCGGTATTGCGCCATCTGTCTAGACCAGAAAATACCAATGATTTCCTGAACGGGTGTGATACATTCACACGGCTGCTTCATCCAAAGTGTTTCCTGTTTCTCCAGAATATGGGGAACACCAGCAGTGCCTTCACACCCTATGCCATAAATACTGTCCAAGTGGGTAAAGAGGAGAAGTACCTCATTGTAAGCAGCTCTCGCCTAAATCCTGCTGCTGGCCCTTGGCCCCTGACTGAGGCCTGACCTCTGTCTGACGGTTGTCCCCACACAGCTGCACGAGGTGGATGTGGAAGTGGAGTTCCTCAAACAGTCAGACGCCGCCTGTGATGTAGCCTGTCTCATGTACGACACCAGTGACCCCCACTCCTTTGACTACTGTGCCAGCATATACAAGGTCGGTCCTTGAGCCGTCGCCACGGTTACGGCCTCCGTCTGCACATGGCTGCGCTGTACGTGATAGAGACCTGGGGTTCTAGCTCACTGGGGGGCAGATCTAGAGCACCGGGGTCAAGATCTTGACTGGAAATGAGCTTGGATGGCTTTGTTTGTGGTGTTTGAGGAATACCGTGCACACATGGGAAAACGAGCCGATTCAGGCCACACAGCCGGTTTCTGATGTACTGAGTATTGTGGGTTGCTGAGCAGGTCCGTCAAATCTGCTGTGCTTGTAACATGCTTCTTTAGAACTTGTGTTAACTGAGAGGTCAAGACCAGGTGTGTGTTTTTCCCATCCCGACCGATATTTTTTCTTCTTTTTACCTTAGCAACACTTCATGGAAAGCAACATTCCGTGTGTTCTGGTCGCCTCCAAAGTGGACCTGCCTGAGGCCACGCAGTTCCACGGCATGACTCCATCAGAGTTCTGTTATAAACACCGACTGCCTCCTCCCCTGCGTTTCTCCGGCGTCGTCTCTGACACCACCAGCAAAAACCTCTTCACCAAGCTGGCCTGGGCAGCCGTGTACCCGTACGTTGGACTGCTTCACATCCGTGTACCTCACTGAAATGTTGGATTTCCTTTCGGTATTGTAATATTTTCCTCCATTTTCCAGACACCTGAATGGCTCCGACTTGAGCAGCACGTCCTTCTGGTTGAGAGTGGCCTTGGGTTCGGCTGTTTTTACCGTCCTGGGCTTCGCTATCTACAGAGCCGTCGTTAGACTGAAATAATGGCCGATCAGCTGAACTTTGTTCCACTCCTCCGTCCCCAAAGACCAAACCTTTGGGACCAGACCCGCCAGATAAAAACCCACCATTCCTTCACTGTCCAGCTGTTTCATTCGGGTCCACTGGAAGCCAGTGGTGCCGTCCTCCTTTTGCTGCCGCCTTCAGCTCCTCTGCCTTATTTTGTCCAAGAAAGATCACACAGGGATGGGACGTCTGCGCAGGTGCCCCCAGAAAGGGGCAGAATGAGGGTTATACGTTGGGTGCTGCCCTCAACGAAGCCTGAGCACAAATGTTTGCCACCTGTCGGATGCAGGTTTGAAAGTGTCAGAGCGAAGAACCCAGGGGCCTCCCGTACATCAGTTTCTACAGCAGCCGCTCTCATCGGCTGCTACTGAGTTCTTTATTGATTTGGGGTTTTTTTGCCAGGATTCCTCATTTTTAACTTGACCAACTGCATATTTTAGAAGTTTGCCAGATATTTTTCTTTTTGTTTTTGTTTTGTTTTTCTTTGCAGGTCGACTGAAGCCGCTGGACCTTTGGCAGCTCTGACGCTTCTGCTGCTCAGATTAAAGACACGCCTGACCGGACTACAGATATATTTCTGTGATGAAGGGATGTAAATGTAGAGATTACAGCTCCGGACCGCCTGTTCAAACTTCCAGTTTTCTGGTGTTCAGATTGGAGTTTTAGGACTGAAGTTGTTCATTTACCTCCAGATCCTCTGCCACCAGGTTGAAAGTGGTTCTTATTTGAAATTGAAAAGATTCTGATGCTAAATAAACGCGCAGACTGAAAGGGAGACCTTTTTACTGATGCTAGTTGTGATTGATGCTGGCAGAATAGAAATTAAAAGAACCTTTTATTTTGACGTGTCTGGATTCCTGGCCCTCAAGGTCTTGAAAAACCGTTTAAAAAAATGTGCCCTATAATTGAGTTGGGATATTATTGTTTGAAGGGTAACTGAAGGTGGTGGCTTTTTTGCCCCTCTGAACTGGGTCCTTCATGGGTTCACGACCACCAGCGACCTTGGCGGTCGGCTGAAACCGCCAGAATTTGTGGAGGCTTTGCTCTGATTGGCCAGCCGGCTGTTCAATGGTTAGTTTGGCCACATATTTCTTTAAAGTTTATTACGGTAGAGTTCATCTGGATTAATTTTCTCTGTTTGATTCCAGGCGTTGCTGCCTCTGAAGAAGAGTAGCAGCCTGGTTCCGCAGGTTGCCGCCAGGCGGCGGTGTTGCGCAAAGGTGAGACGAGGCTGGTCCGCTCTGCCTGACGGAGAAAGGATGCTTGTGTGTGTGTGTGTGTGTGTGTGTGTGTGTGTGTGTGTGTGTGTGTGTATCGGGTAGAAGACTTACCGAAAAGGTGTCATTTTATCCATCTCTCACATGATGGAGAGAATATAGCTGCACCAAGTCATCATTTGCGTCGTTATATTTAAAATCAAAGTCTTTTATCTATTTTATTTTTGCGCCTTTGTGAGAAGACGTTGAACGGATCGACGGCAGCAGTTACTCAGTTTTATTTAAAGGTGTCTGAGGTGGAGCAGCGTTCATTTTTCCAAGTTTAAATGTAGCTCATGTTGAATGTGCGGCCAAACTTGGTTATTTACAGCTTTTTACGCACGCGTAAAACAGCGCAGGAAGTTGTCAGAAACCTTGATTAGAAGACGACAGATTTATTGAAGGAAATGATGTATAAACAGTTTCAAAATGAAGACAAAATGTTGACTCCAATGATCCGGACTATGGGCTATACACACTGGCGTTTACATGTCAATACCGGAGCCTTTAGGAAGTCCTGCGTGTGCGTGCGTGTGCACAGCTGACACGCGCGTCTGACCCCGGACTATGCGTGAAACCGAGCAAACAGGACCATTACAAACAACCACGCATGGGGACGTTTACCTCTACAGCGATCATCAACAGTGCATGGAGGGAGGACAGCCTACGAGTGTGAAAGACGGTTACAAAAATAAAAGAGGCGGGACCGTTTCTGGAATATTTACAGCAGCTGTCCCCTGACCAGTGTCCTCTCACTTCTTCTTGGCCGTCTTGGTGGCCTTCTTTGCGGGCTTGGCCTTGGGCTTGGCCGCCTTCTTTGCAGGCTTGGCCTTGGACTTGACCGGCTTGCTCTTCTTGGGTGGTGCCTTCTTGGCTTTGGCCGGCGACGCCTTCTTGGGCGCCTTCTTCACTTTCTTCGGCGCTGGCTTCTTGGGCTTCTCCGGCGTCTTGGTCCTCTTGGACTTGGCCGCCTTCTTGGGTTTGGGCGGCTTGGCCGCCTTCTTTGGTTTGGACGCCGGGGCCGCTTTCTTGGGCTTGGGGGCTTCCTCCGGCTTGGTCAGCTTGAAGGAGCCGGAGGCGCCGATGCCCTTGGTCTGGCGCAGCATCCCGCTCTCCACCAGCCTCTTCAGGGCCAGTTTGATCTGCACGTCCACGTTGTCGCCCACTTTGTAGTTCTTCTTCACGTACTTCTGGATGGACTGGCGGGACGCTCCGTTCCGGTTGGCGTCGTGAACTATGGCCGCTTTGATCATCTCCGAGTATTTGGGGTGAGACGCGGGTTTCTTGGGCTTGGAGGACTTTTTCGCTTTTGCGGGAGCTGCCGACGTCTCTGCCATGGCGCCTCTTCCTCCCTCTCTCTTGTCTGGTGCACTTGTTTATATATATATATTTTTTTTTTTCCAAAAAGAAAGTCAGTCCAGGAGTTGGTGCTGTCCCTCGCGCCAGCTGCTGGGTGCAGAGCCAAAAACGGTCAAATACGCGATCGCCGAAAAACAAAGCTTACTCTCCGACGAGATCGGCGTTGGCGGAGCAAAAGGAGAAATCACACCGTCGCCGTAACAACAACGTATAAACAGCTTAAAACGGGCAGCCGAAGCGTGGCGGGGGTCCTCCGGTAGCCGTGCTCAGCCTTGTTCCACAGGCGCTCCAGCGGCTCTATGAAGCCTCGCTGCGGACGTGATTGAGAACACCAACTGCCAGCAGCTGATCTGGCGGACTCCGCTGAACTGGAGGAGTCCCGTTTGTGTTTCTTCATCCTCCCATTCGCGTCAAATAAAACGGCTGCGGCGCAGCAGCGGCCGGCCGAGCCGTCCAGGCCGCTGGCGGGGACATCGGCGCCGCCGCGGCCGCGCCGCGGCTCGCTCCCCGGCGCCGGACAACAACTTTTATTCCGGGAAAACCGGCTGGAAGTAACGCGCGCCGTCGTCAATTTTGCACCATTCGCCTTAAATTGACCCGGATAGACGGGGGGGTCGGCCGATTCACCGCATTCGTAGTCAAATCGAATCTATGCTCGAGCAAACGGACGCGGCCGGGTGGGTGTCGGGCTCGCTTAAAGCTTTTAATGCACCGATATATTTTCCCAACTAACACAGTCCGGCCATTGACTTTGAGTGACGTGGTCGAGATTATTTAGTCTAAAACGTTTTATAAACCAAATGTCACAGCGCGCAAGTGGCCGCGGACGCCGGGGGGGACGGCGAGGCTTCGCCTCGGAGCCCGACCCGCTGCCGGCTTTCCTGCCTTCGGTGGTTTTGGGGCAGATTTGCTCCCAGCCGCCACCATGGCGGCCGCTGCCCCGGCTCCATTGTCAGGAAAGTTGCCAACACATCCAGAGAGCAGAGATCCGGACGCAGCATCCCCGAACGGACCACGGGGTGTCGGGCGGGGGTGTGAGGGGGGCCCGCCCCGCGCCAAGGTGCGCGTCCGGCGGCCAGGTGGGCGAACGCCGGCGTCCCGGTGCTCCGGGCTCGGGCGCCGCGGCGCCCTTCTTTTGTTCGGGAACCGGCGCATCAGAGCGCGCACGCTCGCGGGGCTGGCGGCGGGGGCCCGGGGTTCGCACCGGGGATCCGGGCCCGGCGACCCGAACCTCGGAGCGCCCAGATGGAACTCACTGCAGGTTCCTCTGCGCTGTCTGCGCTGTTAACAGCCGGGATGCGCACTCGCTCCCGCAACGCCATCTTGGCTCCCGCGCGAGCGTCCCGGCGGCCGCAGGGCTGCTCTCCTCCACTTTTGAGGCCACCAGAGAAGCGATTTTACGGCTTCTTATTGGCCCCTGATGTGATTCATTCCGACTGGACCTGTGTTCTGGGCCCCAGCCGTGGAGGAGAGGGGCCCCGCGCCCTGCAGACCCCCACTGGCCACCGGCTGCTGAGGGAACTTTTCAGACCTCGGCCCAAGTCTGCGGATCTGGGTGGAAAACGGCCAGAACTGGAGGCGCGGGTGCGTGGGTGCACGCGTGCGGGAGGATACCTGCGTGTGCGTGTGCGTGTGCGTGGGGGAGAGAGGCGGAGAGCACCGAGGAGGGAGGGGGACCAGTGAAGGGATGAGGGGAGGGAGGGAGTGAATGAGAGAGCGAAGGTGAATTGATGATCAAGCGAATGCGTGAATAAGGTGCAGAGGGAGAGTTTGTGTGTTTGTGTGTTTGTTTGTTTGTTTGTTTGTTTGTTTGTTTTTAATTAAAAACCACAGCAAAGATGCTCATCATCAGCATCCTCGCGAGGCTTTTGTTTGCCTCTGTGCTGCTCGCTGACAGGACCCCGGGGGGGCTTTGCTGCTATTCCTTCCTCCTCTTCTTTCAGGGCGGTGGATGGGGCCCCTGGTCGTTTGTCTGCGGGGCCCCGGTGTCTCCTGCAGGTTCTCAGGGGCCAAAACCAGCGGACCTGGGTCAGACTCGCTGCAGCCGCCGGCAGAGGGGCCCGACGAGACCCCAGCAGGGCCTGCACGCTAGTACGGGTGAATAATGAAGACAATAATAATGATGATGATGACGACGATGATGATAATGATAATAATAATAATAACAATAATGCTAATAATATCAATAATAACAATGCTAATTATAATAATGATAATAATGACGATGATTATGTTAATAATAATAAAAACCCGGAGGGGGGGGGTGGTGGTGATAATAATAATAATAATAATTATAACAACCATGATTTGTGCATGTTTCGGCTCAGAGGCTGGTTTGTGGCTCCTGCAGACTGCCGGGTCCTCTTCCTCTGGCCCTAGTGTGGAAACGGCCCAGGCGGGCTGTGGGAGTGGCGGGGTGTTGGCACACTGGCGCTTGTGTTCTGCACTCAGCTGTGGTCTGAACCTGGTGTGTCGTGGGGGCAGTTGTGTGTTTGGGACAGTCACAGATGTGTTAAGCGCCACACTCTTTGTGCGTGTGGGACGATAAAGCAGCCTCCCTCATCTCAGAGTTTGTGGGTTTTGTGTGTTTTTTAACTCTCAGCTGTCAAAGCCACTCTCGTGTGACAGGACCTCCAGCTGTGAGCTTCCATCAGAGCCGACTGACCCACACCCACATTATTGTTCCAGAAGTGGGAAAAAGTGTGTAAAAAGCAGAGAGCAGACTCACTTCATCTTTTCCCTCAGAGATAAACGAAGGCGAGCAGACGCTATCACACCTGATCGAACACCGATGGCCTCTCAGGAGGGCCCTAATCCCGACATTAACCTTTGACCTGTTAAGGCTCAGAGTCTTAGTCCCTGAGCAGCACAACCTGCTGGGCCGCTGGACCAGAGCCCATCACTGACACACCTGACGCACACGTCTTTAAGAATCCCAGCAAAGTGGGGAGGCCTGAAAAGGCTTTGAGTCCTGTTTCCCTGTTTCTATTTAGTTTTAGTCAGTGATTGCAGTGCAGATGCAAAACCGTTAAAGCTGATGAAATGTGCTCGGGGTGCTGGAGGGACGCGCTGGTTCGTGGGTTGAAGCTGTCAGCGTGGGGACTGTGCTGGAACGTGGCCGCTGCTCGGTCCGGGCTGCAGCTGCAGGCTCGGACACCAGAGGTCTCTGTTCTCCTTCCTGCTCCCGGACCAGAGCCGACGAGCCCGCGCCCATCCTGCGAGCGCCAGGTCCAAAATAGCAGCCGGTGCTCGGGAGGAGGAGCTGTTCTGGCTCCTGGGGGCTGCGGTTCCAGGAGCTGCCACCAGGGCCCTGATGGATGAGAATCGGAGCCTTTTTATCCGAATTTAACCTTCCTTCTTTGCACTTCCCGTTCTTCTTATTGATACTTGATCTCTCCGTCCCTCTCCTTCTTTGCGTGCTGACCTCTGACCCGGCGGGATCATCTAAGTGGGACAGTTTGGCCCAAAACTGTGTCATTCAGTGACCTGATTCGATTTTCTTCTTTTTTTCCACCTCATGGGTGATCCCCTCTATTGTGTGTTCACAGTTTGTGGTTCCCAGCTTGGAACGTTAGATTTTTAAGGGTTCATTCCATCATATTCTCCAGGATCCGGATCGTGCGGCTGTGCTGGTGTCAGTCCGACAGGGCGTACGCCCCAACCGCCCATCCGTCAGGCGCTTTCACCTCCTGCACGCGACTTATTTTGCGTCCGTGGTCGATCATCATTGGACGGGAGCCTTTGGGGTTACCAAGGCGACGGTTGAATCGCCTTTGATTGTGGCAGTTCTTTGTTTTGGTCTGACTGATTGCGTTTTGCCAACCTTCCAGCAGAGGCCTGATAATTAGTTGTCATATTCGTGCTCACACACCCAGCGGTGCAAACACATTAGTCCAAATCGTGAGCCCAGGAGCCCCTGGAGTCCCTTAGAGGGGGCCCCATGTTGTCACAGGCCTGACTGGTCCTTACGAGCGGTTTAGAGTGAAAACGAGGACTTTGGCATCTCCGCTGTGCTCAGCCTGTTACTCTGTGTGCTCGTTCAGCCAGCCGGTCCTGGTAAATATTGAAAAAGATTATTAAGCCTTCATTACCTGCACGGAAGCTCAAACATCTGGTGCAATAAAGGAACTCAGACAGACAGAGGCAGCGTTGTTCCCCCCGCCAGAGGCAGCCATTAGTGAAACCAGCCAGCACGTGCACGCTGTGTTAGCCTTCAGTGTGTGTAACCGCCTCATAATCCCCAACAACATCTCAGCTGTAATCTAGGCCATTTGTAGCGTTTGTAGTTTAAAGAAGATGCCGTTTGCTTTCCCCGTTGTGGCTGCTCCTCCAGGCTTTGTCCTCCATCACAAAAACAACAGATTTCCAGCAGGAAACGTCACCGTGACGTTAGTGCTTTCACGCAAACTGCTCTTTTGTTGTTGCTGTTCATTGTAGCTCACTGTGCCGTGTAACTGCTTCGTTTCATGTTTGTGCAGGGGCGAGCGTGCACGTCATTGTGCAGGAGTGCACGCCGTGGCTAATTTGCCCGCGTTTATAATTAGATCGGAGTTTCTCCTGTTCTCTAATTGGATTCCTCCCTTTTGTCCACTACGGCTCTAGAATGAATGACGCTGGTCGGTATTTAGGGATTTGTTCATGTATCTGCAACCACATGCCAGCCCTCCGTAGCTTTTGTCTGTTTACACTGTGCGGGTTGCTCTGATGTGGGAGGGGCCGCTGTAGTGAAATGCACGACCGCAGAGGAGCCCGGCCCCTCGTCCTGACCCCAGATGTCTCCGTAGTAGCGAGGAGAAGAGCCGCAGCCCACAGCCACTCCTTCTGCCTCTCCAATTGGAAGAGTGAGGCCGCCTCCCTCCTCTGCTTCATTGTTATGCAGCAGACGCAGTGGGCTTGAGAGAGAGAGAGAGAGAGAGAGGGAGAGATATAGAGAGAGGGAGAGAGAGAGAGAGAGAGAGAGAGAGAGAGAGGGAGAGAGGGAGAGAGGCAGCAGTCAGTGCAATGGGATAGAGAGAGCCAGGAGGAGGAGGAGAGTGAATGAGAGCTGCTGCTGCTGCTGCTGGCTGTGTCTTGCCTGCCCGTCTTCTTCTCCTGAAGCTGGCTTGACTGTGGCTCCACGCTGCCCCGGCAACAACGCCATCCCCAGCGCTGGCCCCCAGCACCCAGCCAGGCCCAGCGGGTCCGGACGCCTGTGACACGGGCGTCAGCGAGAAGCAGGATTTCTCCATCACCGCCAAGGAGGGGGGGGGGACTCGGAAGCTACGGAGGAGCTGACGGTGTAATTTAGGCACCAGCTGCTACTACGGCCACGTTCCACCCGCTCTGCCCCATCCTTCACACCACCACCACCACCAGCACCACCCCCGTGCTCCTCCCTATGCCCTTGTCCTCGGCGGCTCCTCTCACCTCCCTGGCCAGTATATGGATAGAAGCTCCTTGTTTCAGCTCATACAAGAGCAGGTGAGTGAGTGAGTGAGTGAGTGAGTGAGTGAGTGAGTGAGTGAGTAGCCAGCGGCAGAGGTTTCTATGGTTACGGTCTCCTGTTCACCTCGCCGCCTATCCAGAGATCGAGAGGTGGTGGGTGAGAGCTGATGATGGGCTTGATAGCATGTGGCTGTTTGCAGAGGCAGACAGGCAGACAAACAGGCAGACAGGCAGACAAACAGACAGGCAGACAGGCAGTGTCTGCAGGCACCGTAGACACATGTGGGCCCCGAACGTTGGGTCAGATCATAAAGCGCAGCAGGATGGATGGATGGATGGATGGATGGATGGATGGATGGATGGATGAGGGTGACATTATGCCATTCTTTTCTCCGAGGACGTGTGTAGATGAGTTTCATATCACCCCAACCCAGCTGCGTTAGTGTGTAGTGCGGCAGTCCCAATCACACGTGCGCCTGGCTGTGCTGGCTGGTCTCTGCGTCTCTGCTCTGGTCCAGCAGAGAAGCTGATATTTGACTCACGCAGGGTTTTTCTGCGTGTGGCAGCTGCTGGAGATGGTTTCTGTTGATCTGGGTTCTTGAGTCCTCCCCCCAAACGGCTGTCAGGTTTGGTACAGTCAGCTTCAGTGCAGCACCTCCAAAACCAACCGAAAAAAAAAAGGCTGTGAGGGCAGATTTGACCCAGAGAGCGTGCGTTCCTTTCAGGCGGTTTCCAGCTCATTTCTCCGTCTTCGGTCCTGCCGGCTCACACCAGCCCTCCAGCTACGGCGTTCAGCCTGCAGAAACACCTCTAATAATTCCTAACGAGCTCTTCGGCTGCTCTTCTTTGCTTCCCCTGGCGGACTCGTCCGTGCGCATGTTTGCAGCGTGGAGGCACCGCGGCTGGACGCTGCTGACCCCCTCCCTCTGCCAGCAGCCGGCCGCTCTATTGATCCTGGGTTTGGTCCGATTCTGTCAGTACGTCCGTGCACATGGAAACCGCTTGCGAGGCAACGGTTCAGTTAACAGTTCAGTAGTCCTATGAAGGCGTGCCTCACACACACACACACACACACACACACACACACACACACACACACGCTGGCTTATCACAGACCATCTTCATGTTTGGGACTCTGTACAGAGGCCTTTCATTTGGAATAATCTCAAATTAAAATATAATCTACAACAATGTGCCAGAAGCTTTAGGACTGTAAGGAGGGAAGCTTGTTCTTATCAAAGCGCTGCTGTTTGTCTCGGCCCTTTTTTCTCGTATCAGGTGGAATTTCTGTGCCAATCTGTGGTTCATTAGAACGGAGACTCCACGTTTACCTCTGCCAGGCATTCAGCAGATTCGCTGTGCTGAGTTGCGGCTGATTGAAAGGAGGGAAAGAGCGGCCAGATGCAGGTTGTTGTGAAAGGTAAAGCTTTCGGGGGGCAAAAAGCAGGTCATCCCACAGCGTCGAGCAGCCCTGCAGGTGTACCGTGGGTGGGGAGGGGGAGCGGGGTGCTGCCCTGTCAGCCTGAACCAGTTCGAAACGCTGCAGAAGAGGAACACAACGACTGGAGAGACTTTGGTGTTAGTTTGCGGGAAGCTCAGCGTCCTGCTCAGCCTGTTTCCAGCCTTTACAGGCTGGTGCATTCCATCCGATCAACACACACGCAGGTTTTCTGATAGTGTTTCAGCGCCACTGATGGTGAAGTGTCGTGATGGTTTGCAGAACGCAGCCGCTCAGGCACGCTGCCACGACTGAGCTCCTATCTGGAGACGTGTCCGTCGCTTCCTACCCTTCTACATTCATCTGCCCGGCAAGGACATTCCACACACTCTGTATTTACCATAAACACAGGATTTAAAAGCTAAGTTACGTGTTTCCAGGGTGCTAGAGTTTGGTTACCGCGTGTGTGGCTGATGTTTGGTGAACAGCCCAGAGTCCTGAGGGGAACTCGGACAATTCAGAAGCTGTGGTCCCACCTGAATCTGTCCCCTAAAGGCCTCTGCCGCCTGCAGACGCGTCGCCCATCCAGAGGTGACGGCTCTGGTCAGAGAGCAGCACAGCTGGGTTGCCGAGGCCTCTGTTGCCGTCCTTCCCCTCAGAACTCTGATACGAATGCTGTAGTACAAAGAGGTATGCACACTTGAGCCTCTCAGCACCCCACAAGGTAAGTCTTAATTAGTGTGTTTGGGCCTAATTATAGTATTAATCACTGTGCACCCACTGAAAATTAGATTAGGAAGTCTGCAGGTTATTTGATTTTTTTTTTTTTTTTACCCTGCAACAGTGGTTGCTAAGAAACTTGTTCCTCTGTCTCTCCAGTGTTCCATCCCACCCTGCTTAGCACAGGCTGACAGAAATGTGGGTTATACGAATGGCAACGGCGCCTTTGTGAATATCTGACCTCCCGGAGGTAAGATCCAGGCATTCAGAGACCATTTTTAGTTTGGTTACACGCTACTGTCCACACCTTAGCGTCCGTCTGTGGTGGGGAGCACAAACGGACGGAACCACTGACAAGTGATGACAGCAGCTCATCACTGTGTCGCAGTGCTGCTCCCAGCATTCATATTAGGAATCAGCACTCAGATCCCCGGTACCTGAAAGCGGCGTGAGATGGAATAGATAGATAGAAAGCTGGGACACCTTCTCACCATGACTGTGGTAATTAGCTCCAGCTTCCCCAGTCAAGGCTTGTTTAAGGGGCTAAAGGGGGGGCTGTGTCTGGGGTTCAGGCTGAGCTGCTGTGTCCTGCAGAGGGAATGACTCCCACAGATCCTCCTCTGCCCCTGGTTGCCTTCCCCGTCAGGCGGCGTAGACTCCTCTGCTGCACGCGTCCCTTCACGCGCTAATCTTCGGCCTCGTGTGTTCCTAAACTACCAATTTATCACATTTCTCACATCTCCTGTCACCGCCTGCTGCCTTTGGTGCCATTTCCTTTGCCTGTCGGAAGGCAGCATGTTACGGCAGGGGCGTGGCACCAGACGGGAATGACACATGGCTGATTGGTAACCATGGCAATGCCTGCAGCTTGTCAAATGGTCGCCCTCCCCTGCGCTGGATTATATCAATAACTGCTTCGTGCTCAGCTCCTTCCAACCCTTCTCTCTGCCTCTCCTCCTGACTGGGAAGAGCGAAAGCCGTGGTTCATCCCTCCGTACCTCAGGGCTGGACCTAATCCCTCTAACTGACTACGGGACCCTGTTCCCACTGCTCTTGAGTCCACGGCAAACCGCCCCTCCCCGTGCACGGTTCCTCGCTGAAAAAGGTTAGACCACGGAGGGGAAACGCGCGGGTGTGGCGCGAACAGCTGGGTTTTCTGTGGAACAGCCGTATATAGCGCGGCTGTGCGGTAGGACGTGCTGACACGTGGGGGCTGACAGTAATCAGACGTCCCCCGTGTGGCTCTCCGTTCCCCCGTCAGCTGAGCCAGGAGCACATTAGAATCTGATCCATCTCCCCTCTGTGGAGTCAAGGCGGAGCGCTGGAGTGTGTCACAGGCCTCCTACAGGAGGAGAAGAAGAGGAGGCGCTGCCAGATTGCTGCGTTAGGCAGATGCATTGAGTAGCAGACAGCAGAAAGGCAGTGTTATCCTCCACGCATCTTTTTCATTTCTGCCTGGCCAGCTCCCTTTTCTTTTCCTTTCCTTTTCTTTCTTTTCTTTATGTAGCTTCTCCTTTCTTCAACTATCGCGTTGTTTTTGCCATCCAAAACAATTTTCCGTTTCCGTGTGTCACCCTGATGCCTCAGATGACAAACAGGATCTTCCAGCTCTGTTTTCCTCCGGCAGCCTCCAGAGAGGAGCACGGCCTTGTTTTTACAAACACCCATGGAAAACACAGTTGAGGGGATTATCTAAAAATACACTCCGGCCCCTTTCTTTTCCATCTTGGATCTCTTTTTTCCGTAGGTAAAACTGTTATTTGTTGCATTCATTCTAAACAAAGCACATGATACTAAGAACGTGAACACCTGACAGATTGTGTGTTTTACCAAAACGCAGCCCTGATCTTTACGTCTTTTGTCTCTTGTGTTAACAACAAAGAAAACGTATGAAATATGTCGACGTCTGCTCGTCACCAGAGGGGAAATCCATCAAGCTAAGGGGCGTCGGCTCCGTCCGCCACTGCGATTCCTCTTGTGAACGAACACACGTGGTTTCAGGGGAGTTATTAAAGACGACAAAGTGGCAAAAAAGGGAGTAACTGCGTGTAGACAAATGACTGATTATGGGCGCTGAGGGTGAAGGGTTGACGATGCGCCAAGCCAGTCACACCAGTGGGCTCCCTGCTGCAGCCCTGGTACTCTGTGGTCGAGGATGGATTTTAATGATCCCGCAGCGGTGACGGGCGCATAATTGAAGGTTTTTATTCTAATGCAGAGGAGGCTACGTCCGGATCAAAGGGGACTTGATGAGATTCTCCTTGCGCAGTCCTGGCATGGACAATGACGACTCCGTCTGACTCCACTATGACGAAACATCCGAAAGTTCACCTCCTCCAGCAAAAGGTCGTCAGTTTGCTATCGGACAACAATGAGGCTGTGTTAGCATTCAGGACAGATTAGAATATGAAAACAGGCAGCGTGGACGTGGCCTGGTTTGCTTGGCTCCAGCCTGTCCTCGGGCAAAAAAAACCATCCAGGGCATTGACGGAAAACAAACGCTCATTTGCAGGATGATTGTATGCTTTACAAACGACAGGGAAACGGAGCAAAAACAGTGGAAGCTGCTGCTCAGGAGGCAAAACCCCAGCAGGGATACACACCCTGTACTTTGCGGACCATTTTTAGCCAGGCAGCCACGGTCCAGTTGAACCCTCTCTCCCGCCTGAACCAACTACAGCAGCAGCTCCCTCACGCGAATGGATGAGGACTGAGAGGAAAATGGTTTAGCCTCACTGGTAACCTCCCACTGCTCCCAGTAACAACTGTCCTGCTGTCTCTGTCCAGTGTCAACCCATGTCTGACGGCAGCATGTCTTCCTTTGTCCCCAGCTGGACCCAGAGAACACCGGTTTCATTCCAGTGGAGAACTTCACCAGCTTGGTGGAGCACCATGAGCTTCAGCTGGACCCGTCCAAGCTGGACATGCTCTTCGCCCTGGTCCAGTGCAACGAAGATGGGCAGGTGTGCTACCAGGAGCTCATCGAGCTGGTGAGTGGTGGCAACACAATTTTTTATTGTCCTCCAGCACAGGACACAGCTAGGACTCAAGCCTTCAGGTCCTTGTCCTGTCTCTCCAGTTACAAGCCAGTAAATCCAGACACACAAAGCCAGTCTGTTTGCACTGGCCCATTTCCTGGAGTCCTCCAGGACGGAGAGACCACGCAGGTGCTGCTGATCCAGTGCTTTTTCTCCTCCTCACCAAGCAGCAGCCTTTTCTTCTTCTGTTTATCTAGTTGAGGGGTTCCTGATAATTATCAGCCATATTAAAATTATTATCCAGACAACATCGAGACAAAAGAGTCGACAGGACGGGACAGGGGCTTCGCACACAGGAAGTGCTCCCGAGCTCAAGATGCTTCTGTCACAAAGTGCTGACGGTCAGAGTGGCCAACAACAATTAAGATCTGGTTTTTATGTGTAACACAGGGGAAATGAGGCAGACTAGACGCTCAGAATGTACAGTTTTGCTTTTTTTAACCACTATTATCTACCGTATGTGGAGCGTCGTCTGATAATGAAACACAACCTTACTTCCAACGTCAACAGGAAGACACTTTAAAAAATTGCCCGTCAGCTGAATGCAAATTGTGTTCGATTAGCTGAGGCTTGGACGCGCCAGCCGTGAGCCGCGACTGTCCAGATTACAGATATTGACCCCTCCGACTTTGATTTGTTAGACTTGCATAATACAGCCATGCGTCCTTTACGTGCATGTAGAATGTGCAGCAGCAGACACACCTTCAGTGATGTATAAGTGATTAAAGCAGCCGCCCACCTCCTCCCCCTCTGCCCCTCCTCCCTCCTCCATGAGCACACACCGTCTCAGATGCAGACGCTCTCTCATTCACACGGGTGAGCCGTGCCAGCGCGGATTTGCTGACTAATTTAGAGGATATTAGTATGTTGACGTGGAGCCTTGCCTCCCAGCGTGCTGCTCAGGATGTGTGAGCTGTGCACGTCTCGGCGACGGGTCGCACGGGTCGACACACAGCTTGACGCCTGCAACCAGGTCGCTGATAGAATACCTTGGGTTGTCTTTCCCTCCTCGTCGTCCTCCTCCGTCCTTTTTTTCCCTGTCTCCTGGTAAGGTCGTGCAGGCAGATATGTGAGTGATGTTCTACCGTCTTTTGATTGGCAGTAAGATGCATAACATTCCAGCCCTCTCCTGAAGTCCATCGATCCAGGGCCCAGTTGAAGAGATGGCTCATGTGCAGAGCAGAGTTAGGGGTGGCTGTCTGTGCACGTGCATGCGTGCGTGTCTGGATTTCCTTCGGCCTGTTGTCATTTTTCTCACCGTTGCATCTCTGGCGGCCGTCCTTAACGTCTTTGGGACTGGATGTTCCCCATTGGCTGGCTGCAGCCGCCTCTCCGTGGGCGTAAATGTTTGAATCACACGGGCGGCCAACAGCTTCTCCGCTGTCTGAGTGTGTACACGAGCACAAGACCGTCCCTGACACGGTCTGTGTTCCACACACCTCTCAGACGCGTTGATTTTAGCCAAAGAGCTGCATCAGTTCAGCCCAGGGGCTTGGATAAGTAACACTCCGCTAAAGCCTCCCTTGGGAAGCGTCACACACTCTCAAACACACACACACACACACATACACACACACTTATTCATACATTCACAAAGAGCGTAGGTGTTTGTCTGACTACTGTTCCATCACTGCCACATCACTGCCTTTAACCAAGACAGGAAGACACCCTCCACAGATTGGTCCCATCTCTGAAGAATGGTTGTGTGATTACACACAAAAATGGAGAAAACTACGACATCAGTGATCCCAGTCGTTCTATAAGGACTGTTTCCCCTATGGAGGCTCCCCGTGTGTGAAAAAGTGTGTCATTGTTTTCCTCCGGGTGTTAATTGGTTTAACGTTCGGCACGGATCAAAAATGGCTGCCATAGTGAATTACACGGGTGGAAAATGGCAGCTAAAGAAGGAGTGTGCGTTTGAATTATCTCTGCCTTGTTTTTCCAACAGTTTTCTCTCCCTCAGGAGGCGTTTCTGTGACATAGATTAAAATGTTGGGAGGCTGGAAGAGCTGCTGAGATGCTCCGTTAGTTTTCAAGTCAGGTTAAGTGCTCAGGATGCTCCCGTCTCCAGGGACACACACGCTGCCTACCAGCATGGCAGCTTCACCAGCCACCAGCAGCCCGCCTGGTTCCTCTGGCCTAAAAGTGCTGCACTTTGCTAAAGTGTCCTGCAGCCAAGAGATTTTTTTTCTTCTTCTCTTCTTTTTTTTTTTTTTTAGCAGTTTTTACTTTGTAATGATTAAAGCATGAAGGCTTGACGTGAATAACAGGACATACAGTAGGTGTGCTCTTATTTTAAAAGGATTTGGGCAGGAAAGAGCAGGAGTATCTGGGTCAGAGCAGATTCCTCCGGCACCTGAGAGCAGCGGAGGCGTCCGTCACGACTAACCGCACGTTATCTCGTAAAACTGATGAAATGATATCGGCCCTGCGTGTTTCACTCTTTGATGCAAGCATCAGTGGCCTTTCATTGCAGGTGTTTTTATTTATTTATTTATTTATTGTTGGTGCTAATGAGCACTGAGCTTTATCGACCATGTGGTGAGAGATAATTAATCCATCAGCCACAATTGAGCACTGAGCTCAAAGCAGCATGTACAGTAGATAACACATAGCATCCAAGCCGACAATTGATGCCTGAGCTCAAAGCAGCATGTACACTACACACACACGTAGCTTCCACAAAGAGCACACACACGATCAATAACACACACACACACACACACACACACACACTCACATACCCTACTGTCAGTTGAGCCCATTCAGATCTCCCTAAAGGGGAATTCTGTCTTTATCTTTGTGTTGTTAGCCTCTAGATTAATTCTCTCAGCATTCCTGGTGCTCAAATCAGACGACCCCCTGCCCTCGCAGTATTTTATGTAATATAATTATTGGCCCACTTGCTCTACTTGCTCCTCGCTGTCTGATTTTTGGCCGTGACGTTGCCTAGTTTGGTTGTCTGCTTCTCCTGTCATCTCCTCCTACTTGTGTCGTGGCCTCCCTGCAGGTCAGAGAAGCGGAGGGACAACTTTGCCCCACAGAAATCTGGGCGTTTGGGGCCACAGTGACTCATCCCAGCACTTTTTATTACAACCATAGGACAGAAAACACTGATTTATATCCACTGATGTCCCCCCTTCAACACACTGGTGGCCCTGTGAATCTCTGAATCAAGGTCAGCCAGGCGGACATCTCCTCCACCCTCCTTATTTTCCTTCTTTCCACCTTCTGATGTCGCTCTTCAAGTATGGCATAATTGCATTTCCAGGCCCTATTACCATAATAAATATGAATTCCTCCCATTTGCAGGACAGCCAGCAGCCTCGGCTGAACATCACTCTGAATATCACCCTTCAAGAGGCACCCTCTTTTTTACAACCACCATTTTCATGCCCCCTGCTGCATTCTCTTCTTTAATTTGATTTTGTGTGGCCATATTTTTAAATATAAATTAAAGATGTGATTAGTTGTTCCCTCCAGTCCAATCCGGCATCGGATTGAAAAAACGATAAAACCACAAAAGAGCCTGTGGGTGCCATCAGAACGGTTTTCATGTTGGGCCTCTGTCGAAGAACATCTCTCTTATCGCAAATCAAGCACACACATCTCTTTCTTTCTCTCCGTCTTGCTTTTGATTGCATTTTTGTACTCCACACAGCTTTTTGTCACAGCAATTTGTCTCTCAAGGCAAAATGTCTTTGGTGTGAGTGGGTTTGAGCTCTGTCAGCACAGCAGTACAGCAGACACAGTCAAGTAACTCAAAAAAATAGATATTTTATTTATTTATTTATTTATTTATTTTAACCTTCAAAGACACTGTCGAGGTGCAATCCTCACCATTTTTGTACCGTTTAGAGTTTATGTGAAGGTCTTTACTTTCATCCGCACAACAGATGCTGTCGTGTTGCATTTTTCATCCACGTGGACGTGATCTAATATAATACTTGATGTAAAGGCAACGTGACACAAAACCAGGCATTCATTATGTCAAACACAACTGTATTTAACGATCTTAATCAAGCTCTTTTTCTTTCTTTTTTTCTTTGGTCCCACTGATGGGCCTTGCTCGGATATTTAAACACGCAGCTGTTTCTCTTTACTGGTGTGTGAAATCTCAGCTTAGTGTGAAAAAAACGACAGATTTAATGCCTAAATAAAACCCTAATAAGGGTAAATAATGGTCGTGACTTCTTCCTTAGTAGAACGGACATGACAGCACTGCAGCCTGAGATGCTCCGATGCGATAATAGAAATGAACTCGTGCGTTTAGTGGCCTCCTTTCTGAGTCTGCAACCTCACCATTTTTGTTCCGTTTAGAGTTTATGTGAAGGTCTTTACTTTCATCCGCACAACAGATGCTGTCGTGTTGCATTTTTCATCCACGTGGACGTGATCTAATATAATACTTGATGAAAGGCAACGTGACACAAAACCAGGCATTCTTATGTCAAACACAACTGTATTTAACGATCTTAATCAAGCTCTTTTTCTTTCTTTTTTTCTTTGGTCCCACTGATGGGCCTTGCTCGGATATTTAAACAGCAGCTGTTTCTCTTTACTGGTGTGTGATCCACTTAGTGTGAAAAAAAACGACAGATTTAATGCCTAAATAAAACCCTAATAAGGGTAAATAATGGTCGTGACTTCTTCCAGTAGACGGACAGAAGCACTCAGCCTGAGAGGCTCGATGCGATAAAGAACTGAACTCGTGCGTTTAGTGGCCTCCTTTCTGGGTCTGGGATTGTTTTTATTGTCTCGATATGTGAACGATAGAACACATTTATTTGTCTCTTATCCCTCACCGTGCAGAAGCCTGAAGGCTTTTTTGCTTCTCTCAGAGCAGCCCAGCGTGAGCTGAAGAAGTTCCCTTTAATGTGGCCACCTGTAATTAGGGCTTTTACACCTTTGGCCCTCTTCCTCAGATGAGCAGTAAGCGCTCCAGCAGCTTCCGACGCGCCATCGCCAACGGCCGCCGCACGCTGCAGAGGGAGATCCTGCTGGACGAGACGGGCCTGGGCCTGTACAAGCGCTTCGTCCGCTACGTGGCCTACGAGATCCTTCCCTGCGAGACGGATCGTCGCTGGTACTTCCACCAGAACCGCCTCTGCCCGCCGCCCGTCTTCATCGCCGTGGTCACCATCATCCAGGTGAGACTCGGAGAAAACTCGTCTTGTTTCGTCTCGGTTACTGGCGTTTGTTCCGCTGACCCAGAGCTGAGGAGGAGTCAGGGGTGGATGAACGTGGATCCACTCTTCTCTCCGTCCAAGCTGAAACCTTCAGAGTTGCCCTCAGCTGGGGCAACTGAACGAATGAAACTGGCCTCTTGTCCTCATCCGCTGAGACCTCCCGACCCCTGAGTGACAAGCCCACCTCCGCACAGAACACCTTTCAGCCACACTGGCAGGCTGTTTCAGGTTTTTGTGTTCTGCCCCGCAGGCAGAGGCCACCAGTGAGCCGGAGCATTGGTAATCTTATACTCAGGGGGCAGCTAGGTGGTACAAATATAGTTTGATGGGTTGTGGAGGCCCTGGGCAGCTCCTTCAGCACTAAAACCAGGCACCCTGAGTGCAGCAAGCAGCGCTACCGCAGACCGCTCCTCCCTACACCCCTCAGACTGTATATTCACACATGTTATCACACAGTCAAGCTCATTTGCAGCTGGAGCACTGCAGGTTCCACATTGTGGGATAATAAAAACATATTCTATTCTTTACCATATTCTGACAACAGACAATCTACAGACTTCAACCTGCCGTGACAAACTACCGGAAGGTCTTTCAAAATCTGCAAAGGTAAACGAATAAACGTCAAGTAGCAACGCAACGCACGGCGGGAGATAACACATTACAGCGTGAGTCGTATTATCGCCTCGGTATTCACATAATGTTCTTCTGATATCCTGCAGCCCTTGTTAACAGTCTCTAAAGATAGAGATTACACACATTACACAGTCTAAGATAATTAACGTGCAGCATAATGTTGGCAAAGACTTTAATAGGATGGCTCCTGTTTCAGCAATATCTCTGCATTCTGCCCGTAGCTTTTAATAAACTCTGGCCATTTCACCTGAAATTGTCATCATTCTGAGTAGCCAGGCGCTCGTGTCACCAACGGCGAGGACGGGATAATGACCGCTCATTTTATTTCTGACAAGGTGTTGATTCTGAAACTAAGCGAATGGCTCTGAAGCAGATGTCCCAGGTGTCTTTCAGGAGTTTGGACTTGCGGCCTCACGGACGGTCTCTGGTGTCTGCTTGCAGATTATCGTCTTCATGTGCTACGGCATCATGCTGAACAAGTGGGTCCTGCAGACCTACCCAGCCGACTTCATGAAGAGCCCCCTGGTCTACCACCCCGGCCACCGCGCCCAAGTGTGGCGCTTCTTCAGCTACATGTTCATGCACGTCGGGTAAGAGCAGCGCGGGAACGCTGCGAGGAGGAAAAGAAAGGCTGACCTCTTCCATCCTTCCTCTGCTCCGTGCAGTCTGGAGCAGCTGGGCTTCAACGCTTTGCTGCAGCTGATGATCGGCGTTCCTCTGGAGATGGTTCACGGCATCGTTCGGATCAGCCTGCTGTACATGGCGGGAGTGCTCGCTGGTGAGGATCTTCTCAAATCCCAATGTTATACTGAAAACAGCCGAGAAATATATACAGGACTTTTTAAAAAGGTAAAAAAAAAACCCATCACGCTGCAGATGTGACTGTTTGAATGACAAAACCAGCAATATGTTTACACTCTCTCTCATTAAGTGTATTTGAATTAGGCTGCATGCCCCTCCATGATGGGGCCAGTTTTGAGGAATCTGACCCAGTTGGTGGCTCCGACCTTTGAATAAAAGTGCCACCCAGGCAGCGGAGTGACTCCTTCTGCCCGGAGGTCTGGCTGCAGCACGCCGGCTCTTTGCTGGTGACAGAGCTCATTAGCTCTCCTGGCCTGGCCGGGTTTGCTCGCTGCACGTTTGGACTCCCGGCAGCTGGATGTGAAGCCAGTGTGTTTGTTTGTTCTAACCCTCGACGGTTTCAGACGTCCTCTTAACACGGCCAGGACCGCCTTTTTCAACCTTTGCTTCTGGAAATATGCGCCTGACCTGGATCCTGTAAGTCTCACGCTGACCTTAAAGCGAGTCACGCTCGTTCGCTGTGGGATTGTAATTTTAGCTTCGTCTTCTCTGTGGGACTAGAAATTCATGGTTTTGTGCATCCTTGTGTCAGCCCTCGCCTCGTCCCTTCCACTGCACGTGTGTACATACACACTCTTAACACTCATGAATTATTGTAGCTTTGATTTATTTTCGCAGCGATGACAGAGTGTGAGCAAGGAAATATGCGACTGAGAGCAGGAAAGTGGGGGCTGGCTTTTCTCTCTGGGGAACTAGCCAGAGTGCAGTTTGAGATGCTGTTTGGAGATTTAAGCTGTAGCATGAATCAGAGAGCAGGAGGGGGAAACGCAGAGGGGAGATGGTGATATTTATGACTGCAGCACCCACAGCTGCTCTGCATTCATTAGGATTTTTTGCGCTTCAGTTGCACAGTAGTCTTCAAAAACGGAACCGGCGTCACACGTCGACACCGTCTCACCAGACAAGCTGAGTGAGGCGCTTGGAAAATAACATTCAAGCTCCATGTTGTGCTCGACACAATGTAGCGAAACAAAATCCTCCGTCAGCACGACTAGAGCTGCAGAATCTGGAAACACTGACACACACTCACTGAAGACGGGTGTCTTTTCTTTCACCTTACATCCACTTTTTATTACAACTCCTACAGAGTCCTTTGTCAGAGGACGGATTTAAATTAGAGGTTAAAAAAAGCAGCAGCACTGTGACTGTGTGTGTGTGGATGGGTCGGTAGGGAGGTGGGAGGGGGGGGTCGCTGACCAGAGGCAGGACAGAATACAGAAGCAGGGATGCAGGGATGCAGGTTTGCATGCAGACATGGGCCATCAGTCAGGCTGTGGGCACAGCAGGGGGTCCTCCGGAGGTCGACGTCACACCGACCGTCTAAAGCGGCTGGATGTTTGGCTTCTGTACATTCACGGCAGCCTCAGACTGGTAGCATGTTCTCCTGGTGCTTTACATTACTCAGGGAATTTCTTCCTCTCTTTTAATCCGTCCCTCTTTATTCTGTCACCCATGGCAGTCTCATGTTTATATTCATGCAGCCTTTTCTAGCTCACAAGTTCAATCATCTGTTACTATCAGCTCGCACACGCGTGAAGCTGGTTGTGTTTGAGCCTCAGCAGATCCTCCAGGTTCTCGCTGCACTAAGTGTTTGCTTTTGTAAAGCGACAGACTGCATGTGCATATTGCACTTTTATGTGTTCAGCCTCGCATTTTCTGCACCGCAGGGTATGTTTCAAAGCCGGAGGAAATTCAGAAGCCTTGTCAAAACCCCTTAAACTCTTCTGAAAGCTAACTATGCATGTCGACACACCTCTGCTGTCCTGACAATAGCAACTGTCATTATTAGAAAGAGGACAAGTGCTGTATTTGTTATCTGGATAAAGCACACGTGCATTTGCAGGTCTTGACACTGCGATGAAAAAGGGAAGATGGTGGACGGCGCCCTTGGAGAGGTGCTGACGAAAGGAACAAGCGTCTAATTACTTTCTGACGGGGCTGTTTAGACTCTGGTTCTGGTCCTCGTGACTTCACCGTCCCTCTGTAACAAAGGCTTTGCCCCACTTGCAACACCTGAAAAAGCAAAAGTGTCTATTTTATTTAAACCTATAATATTTAGCTCTTTATTCAATTAAATTCTGTTTTGCTTAATGAGCCTTTTAGAATAAGATAAGAGTGTTAAATGAAAGATTAAACTGTGAAATTAGACATGGCAGACGGGCAGACACACTCCGGCTCTGAGGCCGGATGTTGTCAGGCACCAACAGGCTGCAGATGCCACCTCATGCTGCTCCGGGTAAACAGCTTCACAATGTATTTGATGTTTTACTGTAAGGCAGCCTGTTTCAGCCTGTTTCAGCCTCTTTCAGCCTGATTCAAAGTGTAAAACACAGACTTCTACAGATCTTCAGTTTGCTGAGAGTTGTTTGATATTTGGATCAAACAAATCTCACAAGTAAAAAAAAAAAATCTGTTTGCAGGTTAAGAAAACCTTCTATGTCCAACTGAGCTGCAAAGCCAGAGCGGACTTGGGGTGATTGAGGGCCTGCCTATGGGGTGCCTGCAGAGGGACTCATGTGGGGGGGGCCCAGGGGCCCTTCAGCAGGACCCTGGCTGCTGATGGAGCCTCCTTGCTGTCCTCAAGTCGTCTGTGGACTGTTTGGAAACCACTGAAATGTGATCAATGGCGGCAGCTGAAAGCCCGGCGCTGCCGCGCCAGGAAGGATGTAGCGTTTCATCTCAGGAGGTGATTAACGTTGCCGTGGCAGCGCGCCAGAGTGCAGGACTTGGTTCTGTGCCGTCGCGCTGATGAAAACCTTTTCAGTCTGAAAATGACGGCAGGTTCATTTCTGCACATATAAACTCCCGTTTCTAATTTAGCATGATGACACCGATCTCCACGTTTATAAGCAATATGCATGTAATTACAGATACTTTTAGAGCGGAGGCGTTTGGTTCATGGCCAAGATTTGCTTTTATGGCTTGATGCCCAAATTTAAAACCGTAAAGGGAGCTTTTGTAGACATTCTCTGGTCTGTTTTTTTCCTCACATTTAAATGTAATTAATGACCTCTCCCAAGGAGCTGGTTTTTGTGTTTGTTTTTTGTTTCTTTGTTTTTCTGTTAGCCAAATACCCTGAAAAGTTATACGTCGATCTTTATAAATACTAAAAAGGAAATGTTGATATCGGGGCAAGGAACAGGTGATTAGACCCCAGTGATGTTCCAAATGATCATCTTTGTTGTAAGTCACAATATGTGGGGAAATGAACCTTGTGGGCAGAGATCTGTGCTCTCCGAGTGCTTTTCTAGGTTCAAATGTGCCCCAGTGGACAGTTTTCTGGCTCACTGGAGGGTTTTGAATCAAGTTATTTAAAATAATAATGTAATATGATGAGAATCTGCTATTATAGTTTCATTATAGACCAGTAAAACCTATTCCAATGACCTGAAACACCAGGGTTCCGTTTAAATGTGAGAGACGGCTGGTGGTTGATAAAAGTGTTATCGGAGGAGAGTACATCCACCAGATCTGCCCCGGGGGGGCCACTTGGCTTTGCTGTGCACTGAGGAACAGTTGGGCTGATAACATTAAGGAGGGAACGTGTGATTGAGAAGCAGGAATATAATTAATGTGTCGTAAGTGTGTTGGCGTTTAGGGGAGGTGGATTCTGCTGCTGTTGTCCTCACAGTTTTGCCCGTCTGACTATCGCTTGTGTCACCCACCGTGGACGACTGCGATAGTCAGACGGGCTCTGGATTAGATCTGGGTCCTTTTCACCACCAAGGCCCAGTGGTGAACATGTGGCTGTGACCTTGGAAGGTTTTCACGACCTACCAGCCAAACGTCCTCCTGCTGTGTTTGGAGCAGCTGAAGAATCCCTGTTTGTGATCAGGTCCCCTGGTGCTGAGCTAAACTGCGACGGGGTGACCTTGGCGTGATGCAGAGGCTGCCGGTGTGATTATTACGATTCCCACCCCACAGTCAGCCCTTTCTGGGCGACACTGAAGCTCACCTCCTCCACAAGCAGCCGTGGAGCTGCAGATAATAGCGCCGACGGTGATGAGTCTTCCGGCTGTAACGCAGCCTAATTAAGGGCGGCACATTTGTGCAGAGTGAGTCCGGCGTGTTTACCGAGTCTATTTTCATCTAGTACGTGAAGTTATTTCAAAATGGCAATATTCGTGGAAGGAGATGAAGCTATTTCCTCGCTCGTCTCGTGCGGTGTTTGCAAGGACGGCTAGTTCGGGTTCTTCCTCAGATGAAGAGCCCCATCATGGGTCTCCGCGCCCATGGGGCCTGTGAACCTGGAGGGCTGGCTGTGAGTCCCTCGAGCATGACCAAATCTCCGTTCTTGTGCTGTGTTCTAGTGTGTGTTCTAGTGTGTGTTCTAGGCCTGTCTGATGCTCTGCTTTGACTGCAGAACAGGAGCGCGCGGAGGTGTTTTTAGCAGCTTGGAGGACGCTGACAGTTTGGAGGCTCCCCAACAGCTCCAAATCGTAGCAACTTGAACGTCTGTCGCCCGGCTTTTTCCCGACATCTTGTGCGAGGATTCTTTTCTCCCGCCCACGCTCCACAAGCGCGTCAGGAGAACAACATTAAGCCTTGTTTAGGGGGAGAGCTGCTGGCTGCTCCACTTAATTGAAAGCAGCAGTGACTGAGATCTTACTTTTCTGGATAGTTGCTTCCACTGCAGGTGGAAGATATATCCCATAAGCCCCCCCCCCCCCGCAGCCTTAAAGCTGAATTGATGACACTCTTTCAAATGACATTTGAAGTCTTGAGTCTCACAAACGGGCTGAAAAAGAGACCAAAGGCCTGAGAGGTGGTCGGCTTTCTGCTGAGCAGACGGGCATTGACCCCTCTGAAACTCAGCTTATCCAAAAACTGTGCACCAATTAAGTGTAACATACTAGCATCACCATTCAAAAGGAAAAGAAGAGCCAATAGCCTGTAAAATAATTCAAATAAACGAATAAAGTTAGGAAGCTTTTAGTGGAGATTTAGAATTCTGAAACCTAAACGTGTAAACCGAATGTTCCATGTTACAAACACGTTAAAAAAGACTCTCTTCTCACAATCCAGCATCAGAACTCCCTTCTTCTTGTCTTTGGTAAATAAATCCAGTTGGACTTTTCCCCAGTTAATTAGCCGACAGTGGCAGCCTGCTGACGGCAGCAGCCTGTCAGGCCTGGAGCTTTAGAACATCCCGCAAAAATAAGGCTCGCACAGTCTTAGAGGGGGGGGGGTTGCTGTGGTCTTCAGAAAAACACAGACAGTAACCCTAACATGGAATACAAACCCCAGCTGTTGAGGTCTGTGTGTCCGCTCACACCTGAAATCAGTGGGTTTTCAGGCCTCTTTGGTTCCCAAAAGAAATCTGGATATTTGTTAGATCTTCTGTTGGGAACCTGGTGGCGTCTCTGAGGTGACAGGGGGCAGATGAATGTGTGATCCCACAGCTGTCTGCTGGTTGCTGTGGGCTTCTCTGGCGCTCCGCTGGAATCTTTTGGATCCGTCTCGTCGTTTTCATCATGTTTGTTTACAGATGCGGCCGACAGCTGTTATGGCGAGCCCACTGACACGTCCCCTTTATGCTACCTGAGCAGCACCAACGCGCTCAGGACAGCGTTTGCAATTTACCACTTCAGACAGTGGAACATTCAGCAGCCAGAGCCAAATATTTCCCTCAGGAGTCCATGAAAACCAAACACCTTCACAGAGGGACCTTCTGCAGATGAATGTCAGGCCCCGTTCAGAGATTTTTCTTCCCTGTCGGCTGTTCTAGTTTGTAAAAACACAGCTGAGCTCCGCTGGTGACTTCTTCAAACCTAAGTTCTTCACCTCTCTGCTGGTTTGCCGTGACTGAAAACCACCCAAAATGACTCCCCTGGTCTGACAGGCCACCCGTATCTACTCAGGCTCCTCTCTGTGGATCTCGCCATGATGACGCCTGTGAGCCGCAGAACAACTGTTTGTGCTGTTCTTCTCTAGAACCCACGCGAGCGCAGTCAAACAGAGCCCAGGTTCTGGCTCGGCATCGACGCAGGACTCAGCGGGAGCCCGAGGGCAGCCTGGGGTGACAGGAGTTGAGGAGCGAGTCTGTTTGGTTTGGTTGTCTGAGCGCCAGAGGGGATCGGTGCCACACCTGAACGCCATCGCCTGCTTGTTGGTGGGCGCAGGCGAAGGCGCCGACGATGACTTTAGAGTGGCGATTATATAAAATCTGCCCTGTGAAGTCTCAGCTCTTGCTGTGAGCCGGATTCCTAAATCTTAAATCCCCCACATGACAGGCCGGTTTAATATTCATGATGTACTTGAGAGGAGCTAACCATAGTGGAACGGGGAAGAGGAGGGAGCCGCTGGTTCCCTCTGAATCTGAGTTGCGTTCCCTATCATTTCTAGATGGTGGTGTCACTTCAGTTCACCGGACTTCACTTCCTGAGTCAAAAAACCATTGAAATCATTCTGACTAAAATAAAAGTTTGTTACAAGTAGCAATATTAGCTCCTCTAGAAGTTCTCCTTTGTGGCTCTGACACCATTTTTATTCATGTAATATTCACAGAACCTCCCCAGTGTGCAGAAGTCATAAATTAACCTCAAAAGTGTGAAGACGTTTCAGACTAAAAGGGCCACAAATTTGGACGCTGCTGATGTTGCTCCAGCTCACACTGGGGGGGGGGATTAGGAGTTAGGAGGCCGCTCCGATTGCTATCTGTCTGAGATGATGTTTACTCTGCACACACACGCGCACGCACAGGCAGTGAGTGAATGTTAGAACATGCATTATAGATCTGAGATCACCACTTCAGCAAACCCCAACTGTGATTAAAAAGAGGCCATTTTGTTTTATCAGTCCTCTCCGCTGCGCTTATCAGCTCATTTGCATAATTAGCAGCGTCTGATGTTGTCCTCGCAAGCAGCTGCCATTGTGATTCCTCCCTTGGAATTCTGTCCTACTTTGTGGTGTCACTCAGCAAAGCCCCTAATGCAGGTGCACCGCACCGCCGCTGCATTCCAAATTCATGCCGCAGCGGTGCTTCTGCAAACGAGCAGCGCTCTGCTTCTGATGGTGTCTATGATAAAAAGTTCTGCAGCTGACAGTTTGGTGCTGCTCCAGGATGGTGTGAACGCTGGAGATCCACCCTCTGCCGGCGAAGCTGGAGCTACCTCACCCCGTTTAGCATGTAGCACACACGCCACGCTGGGGTGACAGCGCTGAACTGGGTCAGATTTGGTGATATTACGTCATTTCAGGTTCTGGATCAGCACCAATCCAGCTCTGAGCATCGGAACGACATTTATTGTTTATATAAAATGCCCGAGAGTATTGGTGAGTGTTGTGTGATTACTCTCCAGAGTCGTATTGCTGATGCCTTTGACAGAGCTGCTGTCACCGCCGCTTTACTTTGATATTAAAACGTCCATTAAAAAGCACTTTTGGCTCCTGGCCACAGCTCACATTTGGCCCACGAATCTATAAAAGAAGCTGCTCTAGAGCACCAAATTGAAAATTATCCTCCTCTTCAGGGTTCCGCTGGCTTTGCTTTGATCAGCGATCATTGTGAGGAGGGTTTTTCTTTTCCTTCTCCTTCTTCTTCTTTTTTGGGGATAAAGCCAATAAGTTAAACTTTTCCTGTTTCTGAAAATAAATATAATTTAAAAAGGGGCGACTTGAACACACCCAATGCTCCATCTGTACATTCTAGATGTGGCCTACCAGAGCAGCTGGTACAGTCACAGGAACAGACATGATGGGATTTTTCGGATTTGCTGGGAGGGGTTCCTGGAGGTGCTGTCTTTGCTCGCTCTCCGCCAACACCCCCATCCTCTGTTCCCCTCTTCAATCCTCCTAAAACGTCCTCTCGCTCCTTCTCTCCGCAGGCTCGCTCACCGTCTCCATCACTGACATGCGTGCTCCGGTGGTCGGGGGCTCCGGAGGCGTCTACGCTCTGTGCTCAGCACATCTGGCCAACGTTGTCATGGTAACCGTCATCACCATACTGTTTCATTCATCTGCATCAGGCTCGATTAAAACATTAGTCCAACATCAGTTAACCGTGTTAACAGTAAGACGGCGTTTTTCCCCACAGTTTTGTCATGTTTTCGATAGTGTTGATGAGCCAAGACACTTGTGTTGATAATTAGGGCTGTCGGTTTGTTTCCGCGCGGCTGTTCCCATGATGCTTTGTTCCACTGTTTATTTCTTTGGGTCTCCAGCGTCTCAGCGTTTACAAGCGAAAACGTTTCCCCTCGCTCTCCAGCTCTCCAGGCAGCGTTACATCTGAGAAATCACTCTAACTAACGCTACAGTCCACTGTGGGTGTGAGCCGCCATCATAGGCACCCATGGGCCCCGAGCACACTCTCCAACTGTACAGCAAAACACACACTTTATTGGGTCAGTTACGCACAGGCGCTGGATGTTGTAGGGAAATCCTTCAGGGCAAGTCTTAGTTCTGCTCCAGTGGCCTTTGTTTTTGGTCTTTGTGTGTTTCTCAAACACTCGCCCAGTCCTGATCCAGAAAAATCCCCGACCATCTGCCGTCCGGCGTCCCCGTCCAGAGACGTTTTCAGGTTCAGTGGCGTTCCGATGCCCCTGTTGTGGCTCCACTGAAGTCATGCAGCGGCTCCACTGTCTCTGTGCATCTTGGAGCCGCGCTGTGCACACTTCCAGCCCCTGACGCAGCTCAGATTGCGTCTCTTTTTGCTTTAACTGCTCCAAACAGCGGCCGCTCATCCAGTGGGATCTGAAATCTGAGGCACACTGAGAAATGAGCCATGATATTACACATTTATCTGGGGAAAGGCTGTGACGTGACAGAGGGTGTTTCAATTTCAGCCCATGGTCACAGCAGGTGGTATTGATACTTTGCCTTTCTTTAATTTTGGATGGTCTTTCTTCTGCTGCTGGGAGGGAGAAGGAGAGCGCTTTGGTCCTGCGTTACACTCCCACAGCTGGGAGCCCAGATACAGAGTAGCGGTGTTCGTCTACATCAGGGAGCCGTAGTCCTCACACCCTTAGAGAATTTAAAAAAAAAGATTTATTGGCCCACCCTCCCCTTCTTAAATCATCACAGCCCTAATTAATAGAGTGCCACTGGGCTGGAACCAGTAAGTGAAGCAGCCAGGTGTGTAATGGTGTCTGCGTGCTCTCAGTGTGACACCGATTCCCTTTCTTCCAGGTCTGATTATGTCAGAAGGAGAGTGGGGCCTTCCCAAACTATGCATACACTCATGTTTAAAGTAGTTACTGGTGTTCTTCTCCCAGTGATTGTTTTTGTGTGTGTGTGTGTGTGTGTGTGCTGACCAGACACTTTGGCTGTGTGTTGCAGAACTGGGCTGGGATGCGCTGTCCATACAAGCTGCTCCGCATGATCCTGGCACTAGTCTGCAGTAAGTCGTCCAGTTTGACTCAGCATCCTGCGCTTTTGGTCATACTCTTGCTCTTCATGGGGTGTGTGTGTCGGGTTATGGGATAGACAGTGTCACACACAGCTGCCTGGTCCTTTTATAAAGCCCACAATTTGACCGGCAGTTTTGCTGGTCAAGCCAGGAGGCTCCACGAGCCGACGCGCTCCTTTCTTTTTAAAGGTTTAAGTGGTGCCGTTCATCTTGTTTCTCCACACGAGGGCCGATGCAGTGTGACTTTCATTAGTAAGCAATATGTTCCCTCCATCTGTGCTGGGCCTGCTGCCTCTGAGCTGAGCGAGCAGCCAGTCTCTGCTGGGAAGTCATATTTCTCCTCCATATTTTGCAAACAGGGAATATAAACATTTTTTACCACAAAATGCTACACATTGTTAGTCTGAGGCTTGAGCGTTTTGCTCAGCTCTGGTTTAAAACAGGAATGGATGAACTCTAGTCCGGCTCTGAGGAGGGCAGACATGGCAGTTAGATGCCCAGTTGCATTCAGGTTTGCGGTTGGCGGCGAGTGTCATTACCGCGGTTCTCTCCATCCTCTGTCTCTGCTTTATCTGCTGCAGTGAGTTCGGAGGTGGGTCGCGCCGTCTGGCTCCGCTTCTCCCCCCCGCTGCCCTCCTCGGGGCCTCAGCCCAGCTTCATGGCGCACTTGTCTGGGGCCGTGGTGGGCATCAGCATGGGACTGCTGATCCTGCGCAGCTACGAGGAGAGTCTGCAGAAACAGTGCTCCTGGTGGGTCATCGTCTTCTCCTTCATCACCTTCCTTCTTTTCGCCATCTTCTGGAACATCTTTGCTTACGAGCTGCTGGGGGTGCAGATACCACCCCCACCCTGATGAAGGACCCCCTTTAGGAGCCCCCATGAGTCCTCCCCCACTTTTACCCCGATCCAAATCAAGGTTCCCCTTTGACCTCAAGTAATTTAGACAAAAAGGAAATAAGAAACCGTATAAAAGTAAAAACCATCCAAGAATCCTTTTTTACAGATACTTTGCAAATCAAAGAAAATATGTCTCTTTTATTAAAGAGGGATTTCAGTAGCAACAAGTACAGGTGACAGTTCCTCAGAACCACTTTGAGGAGCGTTTTTATACATGTCTGGATCTCTCATCCTCGTCAACACTAAACTTGGAGCATTTAGCGTTCTGCTCTTTTATCACAGACTGCTTCAAAAATTCTCTTTCATCCATTTCTTTTGAGTTCATCTTTCCATACAAGATAGGAACTGAAAGGAGCTACAGTTTGTCAGCCTGCTTCTGTTGTGCTGGAGAAAACGGGAGGCTTGAGGATGCTGACAAACTGCTAAGAAATCAGGATCAGCCGCGTTCCCAAATTTACAAAATGTCATATCTGGCTGAATCTGATGTGGTTTTGTCACAAATCAGAGCTGCAGGAGAAATTTTAAATATCGATGTTATTGATAACATTTTTATTGAAATATATATAATAAACAGAGTAGCGCTACTCAAGTATTTTAACTCTACTCTTTTGCAATTCACTGATGGTTTGCAAAGGATTTAAGCCAATCCAAGAAAAAACCAAACAAAATATATATATACTGAGTTGCCAAATAATTATTAGAAAGTCAATCACAATCCTTTGAGTGCAGATGTCGTCTCAAAACATCTGCAGACAGAGAATAAATCGTTTCTAACACAGGTTTCAGGTACATTTTGTCATCATTGAAGGGTCATTTTCACTTCAGGAAAACGCTAATCATGTCCATGACATTCTGCCAACACTGTGGATACGCAAACGCTCCGATAAACAAACGGAGGACAGGAGAGCTGAGAAAACCAAGAATGAGAAAATGTTTCATGGATGGTGGTGACTAAAGCGAGAGAACTGACCCTGCTAACAGCTTGCTACGTGCGCCCTGTCCAAGGCTGCCGCCTGGCTCTCCGGCAGATGCGGGCGCACGTTTCTTGTCGCTTTTTACAGCAGTTGCACACAGTCTGAAACACAACGCAGGCTTGCGCCTGTTCTCGCTCGGACAGACCGGACTGGGGAGGCCGTGAATGTGTTATCACCTAACCTCTGACCTTTGTGTCCCGGGGGCATCGGGGTCTCTCAGTCAGGCCACGTCTATACCTCAGTTTCTCATTCTTAGGGACTGTATACTTTTGTAAAGGAATGTACCTATCGAGTAAAAGTGTTCAGTTGTCCCTGTTTTTCATTTAATAGTTGATGTGTATATTGTACGTTCATAACCAAAAGTATATTCATTTGTACTTTCTCCTCCTCCAAGAGAAAGAGAACATTTTCTAAGTGATGCAGAATTAATGCTTTGATTGTTGTTCTGATACCTCCTGTAATGCTCTGATCCTCTGAGGGGTGGGTGGGGGGGACCTGCTGGTTTTTAACGGCCATTAAAGACTCAATCTCACCTAATTTTATAAACCGTCGGCGCTTTACAAACTAAGCCATAGGAAGGACTCATCCAGTTCAGTGACTTCTCACGTTTGATCAGCCATCTTGTCTGCGTGGTGAATTCGATGATGGACAGCCCTTCGAAAGCCAGCGCGAGGATAACAATTACATCCACCCCAGTCGTGCTCCAGCCTCCAGCCTTTCGGTCAATACTTCATTTGGCTGCTGGGGAAAAAAACCAAAACGTTGCCAGCTTTGATACAGTCGTCCTCAGTATTTACATCCGACTGTCAGATAGAAAAGAAAAATCTGCATCAAATGAGAGAATCTGGATGAAACAGTCCTAAGAAGCCGTTTTTCAAAAGTAAATCCGCTAATGCGTGGCTGTGAGGTTGGAGTGATGGACACAAATGTGGACGTGGGGACCTGTTCCGACAGGAAGCAAGAGGAAGGTTCACATGTAGTCAGTCTGCAGCGAAGACGGAAGGAAGCGAGGGAGGAGGTGAACGTGCCTCTTTAACTTAGGGTCCATGGAAAACCCACAGGGGGTTTAAAGGGCTAGTCAGTGGGTCTGTTTTTGTGGAACACATTTGCTGTGCAGTCACGTCCCCCTGAAGTCCACCCAGGACCCAAACATACAGCTCGTTTAGAAAAACGGTGCTCCTAAAATGCCAAAAACGAGTGAAAACCATGGAGTGGGATGGCCAGACATGCATTTTTAACCACAAAATGGAAGGAAAGTTTTAGGAGCACTCGAGTGGTCTTTGCCCCCCCCCCCCCCTTCCCCCCAGGTCCAAAGGATGCAGGAAAACACCAGAGCCCAAAGCTGGACCAGGAACAGAATATCTTCCTTTTAATAAGTGGAAGTGACAGGCTGCGTGATGCTAATTTAATTACTGTCTCGGGGTGACATATTTTTTTTCAGCAGGAGGATGAGGAAGGCTGGGGTGATGGATGGCACGAACATCAGGAACGCAGCCTCTAATCTCATTCATACACAGACACCACTTGTTTTTGCAAGTGAGCCCATTAAACTGCTGGTTTTCTGTACTCATACCGTCTATAAAGTCCAGCATACTTGACATTCCTGCCTGCTCTTAAATTCTTCTATTGCCCTTTGTCAGCTGACGCATTCTCACGTGCCATTTTCTCCTCTGCCATGGACTCGCTCCGATGCTTTTTTACCTTCCTATGCCAATCCATTGTGCTGTGGTGCCCGATGCCTTGTTATAAAATGAGCCCATGGAACAGAAACGCAGCAGTTTGGGGTGTTCCATGTGAAACAGGCACAAGCTGCAGCTGCTAACACACCCAGAAGCTGCTGCTCTGAGCTGCTGCTCTCTGACAAACAGGCCGCCATGCCTTTGCCGAATCCACAGTCGTCTGTGCTTCAACCGGCGCTGCATTATTGTGCAGGAGACAACACACTTGGCTAAAAAGCTACCATCTAACGTGCTGGTTTGAGTCTTTGGAGTGCAGATGCTCAAATCATTCTGGACATTCAACATGTTCTTGTCTGAAACGAACAGACAGGAAAGCTTCACGTTAGCGACGCCTCCGTAATCTCAGCACCGACAGGTCGCCGCCGTCCAAATATCCACCGTACCTGAAGGCTCACACTGCTCCGGTCCCCTCTGGAGACGCGGCTCCTCGGATAAATGAGCTCTTTCAGAACTCTGGGACGTTTCCTTTTCATCAGTCCCATCTGAGACGCTGAGAGTCATGCAGATGATCACAGGTTTTTCTTCTCAAAATGTCCCCCAGTTTTGAATTGAAAACGCACCTTTTGTCTGTGTTGCCATGGTGATTTTTGTGGCTTTCTTTCCTCTGAGCTGCTTCCTTTTATCGATAAAATGGTGCCAATCTTAACAAGGTTCAACCTCAGAAGAAACAGGTGTACCAGTAGCGTTTACAAAGAGGAGGAAAGAAAAAACAAAAGAAGCTATTTTCCCTTTTAGTCAGGAGCAAACTAAGAAGGCTAAATTGGAAAATTGATCATTTGTATCAGGCCTCATGATTTCACTATTGTACTTTTTAAATGTTCTGAACGGAACCATTTTATATTGTATATGTACAGTATGAATATATTTTGTTTTATTTTGTACTGTTCATTGTACTTTGCTTTAATTTAGAAACTATAAATAAAGACTGATACTGTGGCAACATCACAGCTTCTGCCTGTGTCGGCATGAGACCAGAGCTGCAAAGACCAATCCCGTTTTGAATTTATTTGTAAAATACCAACATGAAATGAGCCTAAAAACATCCCCATGGTGTGCAGTAGAAATATTTATTTAGTTTTGCTCTTTTTGGCTGGCGTCTGGCCAGCGGGGGCTTCTGAGCGCCTCTCCAACAGGCTGCCAGCCTTCACATCCTTCAGCAGTGGGAGCTGCTGCTGCTCCACTGCAGCCATGGCCCACAAACACAGTTCCAGCCTGTGGGGCGTCCACTCCTGCTGGGGATCCGCTGAGGAAGAAGGAAAGCCACCACGAGGATGGTGTGAATAAAGGGTCCTACGGGGTGGTCTGATGATTAGCAAACACCCACAGAACCAGTCAGAAAGCAGGCGGAAGCCTCCCTGCGACCAGTATTACCTCTGCTCAGCTCCTTTGCCTTCTCAACCATTTTGTCCAGATAGAGAGCGTAGTGCTTGGCCGTGTACTGGATGGGCTGCAGTCCCGGCACGCTCTCCATGGCTTCATCAGACATGAATGCAGCCTCGTCTGGAGCTCCCGCTGCCAACACAGCTGGAACAGAAAGGGAGAGTCGGCCCCAGGCCAGGCTTCAGCCCAGCCCCCACGTGGATGGAAACTGTTCAACTGAGGAGCAGCAGCTCCCAGCTGGTATTAAACTTGCATCCATTTGCTTCTACGTCAGCACTGAGCTCACCTGACGCGGTGGCCGGGCCGACTCCTCTCAGGGAGCTGAGCTCTGCAATTGCCGCCTTTACATCAGGCAGGAGGCTAAATGCCTTTCTGGAGCTTTTCTCCACAGCGTCCTCACTGTTGGAGGCCACCAGCTGCTGCAGCCTTGGCCTGAACTTCCCTCTCTGTACACCAGCATGGGGGGGGGGGGGGGGGCACATAAGAACATGGTGCCTGGCTGTAGGTGTAGGAGCGAGACGAGCAGTGGAGCAGCGAGAGCATCTCTGCAGAGATCTGGAGGTACTTACTGTGAGCTTCCACTCCATCAGTTTCACCAGCTCGGAGTGAGTGATGTGTCTGTCAGGTCGACCTGAGATGAGTAAGGGCAGCTCTTCTTGATACCTGATTGCAGATTTAGACGGTCAGATCATTCCATTTTACATATATGGATATATGCATCATGTGGGGCACTATGTCACTTTTGTCTCTATATCTATATAATCCAGTGTTAATGTATATTGTTTCTTTGCAATGCATCTATGCTTTACAAATAAGCTTGATTTACCATTTGTCCAGGTTCAACAGCCTCTCCAGTTTCTTGCTTTTGACCTTTGCTTCCACTACATGCCAGTAATTTTCATGCACGCTCCTCCAGGTTGCTGGGTCTTTGCAGGTAAACAGAGCACTCATGGCAGCATCGCCTCAACCCCTAATGGTCCCTGAGCAGCGTAGAATACAAACATGCACACATTAATGATCACTTTAGACTCTTCCTACGTATGCACTAACAATTTCACTCTCACCTTTGACGGTTACAAATAAGATTTCCAAACTGTACTAATGAGTAGTCGGAGGTGTCTAACAAACTCCTAAATCTCAGAAGATTTTTGTGATTTTTGGACAGTTTCTTAGGCGTAAATCCTGATCACGCGAACTCTCGTGTGACGATATTTCCGCTCCGTTAGAATTCTCGCGAGATGGTGCTGCTGAACTAGTTCCGGACCGCAGTTATTGACCAACAAGTTCAGAAGGTTTGCCTCTAAATGCGTTTCTAATGTACAGGTAGAATGTTGCTCAGCGTGACATGCTTTTAAAACAGCTGTTCCTACGTTCGGCTGACTTGGACATGTTGTGTCGAATTTATTAATCTTTCAAAACGTATTTGATAGCTGAAATAGGTTAGCCAGCTAGCGTTAGCATCACATTACTGGTTTGATTGTGCTACCGAATACTGTAAAACAGCAACTAACTGTAACAAGTAGCTGACCAATAATCAATTTATATCAGATGGGTTTACACTGACATTATTCTGAGAAAGGCCAGGTGTCGTGTAACCACAAAATAGCTAAATAAGTGATCCGTGTGACTAGGAAAGAGTTTGTTGCGTTTGTATTTTGGTGGTATTTTGATCGCCAGTGCCCTGAGAACAACCCAGTCAGGTAAACACACACAACGTGGCGCAATGACGGTTGTCCTGAGTTATCTGGTCACTCTATGCAGTTTTAAGATTAGAAATGGCATAGAAGAAGACTTTTTAAGATTACACGGTGGGGTTTTTTTGTGGGAGAGCATTTTCGCTGAATGCACTGACCTGGGCGACTGTAATTATAAATGTCTACATTTTGTGTCAGATTTACCTTTTCATGTCTCTGCACCTAAAAATGGATGGGTCATCGACAAAGGTATTTTTCATTATTTTTTACTGTAGGCAGTAGATCCACCCTAAAGCATCATCGTGCAGAATGTCCTCCCAGGCCAACGTCTCCTCCCAAAGTTGACCCTGATGGGAGCACATGAAGAGGCTTCTGCGGAGACTCTGACAGGTTGTGGGATTCTACAAAGAAGTAAGTGCAGGGGACACTCTTAAAGTTGACCTAGAATTGTTATAAAGTGTACCCACAGTGTTCCATCCAATGAAACCTTTCTTTTTGCTCCAACGAGCACTGCACACATGTTCTTATTTGAGCACCACCTTGTGGCAGCATTGGAAATAGCCCTATCATTATTGTAATTATCCAGGATTTTTTTTTGGTAAAAGTGCTTTGAAAGTAGTTGTAAATGATGTGAAACATTTTTTTAAAGTACCCCTGTAAATTTCACCTTTTTCTGCATCAGGAAAATGGAGAAGATGTCGAGGGTCACCACAGCCCTCAGCAGCAGCAGCAGCAGCACCATCAGCGGCCGAACCATGTTCTGCCACTTGGATGCTCCCGCCAATGCGATCAGCGTGTGCCGCGATGCTACGCAGGTGGTGGTCGCTGGCCGCAATATCTTCAAGATATACACTTTGGAAGAGGAGCAGTTTGTGGAAAAGCTGAATCTGCGCGTGGGCCGCAAGCCCTCCCTCAACTTCAGCTGTGCCGATGTCATGTGGCACCAGATGGAGGAAAATCTGCTGGCCACAGCTGCCACCAATGGGGCGGTGGTTACCTGGAACCTTGGGAAACCCTCAAGAAACAAACAGGACCAACTGTTTACGGAGCACAAACGCACAGTCAACAAGGTGTGCTTCCACCCCACGGAGGCTCACATGCTGCTGAGCGGCTCGCAAGACGGATTCATGAAGTGTTTCGATCTGCGCAAGAAGGAGTCTGTCAGCACGTTCTCAGGTGAAAACAGCCAGTCGGTTGGCCAAATTATTTACTGGACGAGGAAAAGGAAGTCTCTCTACAGTCCTTTTTGATTTATTTACCTCGCTTCTCTTCCAGGCCAGTCGGAGAGTGTGAGAGATGTGCAGTTCAGTATGAAGGATTATTTCACCTTTGCTGCTTCCTTTGAGAATGGAAATGTCCAGCTGTGGGACATCAGGCGTCCGGACCGCTACGAGCGGATGTTCACTGCCCACACCGGTCCGGTCTTCTGCTGCGATTGGCACCCTGACGACAGGTAAAAGACGGAGGTATAGTCACGGAAATGTGTCTTCTGAGCAATAACTCTGGGCCTGACCTCCGCAGGGGGTGGCTGGCCACTGGAGGGAGGGACAAGATGGTCAAAGTGTGGGACATGACCACCAACCGAGCCAAGGAGATCTTTTGTGTCCAGACAATCGCCTCCGTGGCAAGAGTCAAATGGCGGCCAGAGAGGAAGTTTCATTTAGCCACCTGCTCCATGATGGTGGACCACAACATCTACGTGTGGGACGTCCGCAGACCCTTCATCCCCTTTGCCACCTTCGAAGAACACAAAGACGTGACCACTGGTATCGTGTGGCGGCACCAGCACGATCCTCACTTCCTGCTGTCGGGCTCCAAGGACAGCACGCTGTACCAGCACATGTTCAAGGACGCCACTCGCCCCGTGGACAAGGCCAACCCCGAAGGGCTGTGCTTCGGGCTCTTCGGCGACTTGGCCTTCGCGGCCAAGGAGAGTTTGATCAGCAGCGACGTCAACAGGAAGCCCTACCCAGGAGGGGACCGACGCTACCCCATCTTTTTCTTCAAGAAGCCCGACCCAACGGAGCAGTTTGCCCACGTCTCCAGTGCCTTCAGCGTTTTTGAGACGGACCTGGACAGTAACCGCATGGACTGGTTTGTCAGGACAGCACAACTCTACCTCCTCACCGGGAAGCCCTTTGCTGAGCTGTGTGATCACAATGCCAAAGTGGCTCAGGACCTAAAAAGACCTCAGGTGAGACCAACGCCAGAGCCAGAACGGAGCTCAGAACATTCTACACACCAGGCTGCACCTCCCCTCACACCTGAGCACAACTGCTCTCCAGAATTACCGACTAAAACTTTTTAAAGGCGTTGTTGAGACCTACAAACGCAAACTATCTAAGTACTAAGTACTACTCGCAGAATTATTTCATATACACCTTTTATCTTTACAATGTAAACATGATGGTTAAACATTCCAGGATTAAAGTGCTTGTTATATTAGCAGTCATCTGGTTGCTACTTGTGGACTCGTCTGAAATGCTTCTTTTCGCCTCTGCAAAGGTTTCTACCACATGGACCATGCTGAGGATCATGTTTTCGGACCCAGCAAACCAGTGCGCGCCCGCTCTGAACCACAACCACAGCAAGTTAGGAGGCCTGCCGTTAATGAACAGGTAAATGAAGGTTGCACGGCCGTCCCGTCAGACCCGTTGGTGCAGCGGTGCTGTGTGCTTTCAGTTTCAACATGAAGGAAATCGGTCCGGGGATGGGCGCCGAGAGCAGACTGGAGCGCGGTAAAGGCGAGAGCAGGCAGGACAACGTGCACCTGGAGGCCGGGAACTCGCACATCAGCAATAATGAAGGTGAGAGGGACGGTGGAACCGTCCCACCGCCTGGGTGTCCTTGGTGTTCCAGCGAGGACCTGTCCAAAGAGTCATCCGCTCACGTATATTCTAGAAAACGAGGAGACGGAAGGCAGCGAGGGCCAAGCCGAGTACATGTTTGGCGATGCGGAGTTGGACGATGACGACCTCTACTCTATGGAGCACGACAACCAAGCAGGTCAGCGGTCCACCGTGGGAGCTGGCTTCTGCCAAGCGAGGCCTCAGCGCCTCATTATCCAAGTCTTTCGTTGTAGTGGAGGAGCAGGAGTACACGCTGCCTCGGGAGGCCTTCCAGCTGCGGCACGAGATCGTGGATAACCCCTCGGCGCCCGATCACCTCCAGCAGGACAAGTCCGACTCCCCGCACGTCAGTGGCAACGAGGCCGAGGTCACGTGTCTGACCCCCATCGAGTCCTTCTCGCTCATCTCCATCTCCCAGCCGCTGTTCAGCCCACACCTGGCCGCCAGCTTCTTCTGCCCCATCGTGCGGGAGATGCTGAGCTATTATGCGGAGCAGGGAGACGTGCAGATGGCCGTGTCTGTGCTGATCGTCCTGGGGGACCGAATCCGTAAGGAGATCGACGACCTCACGCAGGTCAGAAAGGAAAAATAGCCAAAAAACCACGTTAACGCTTCAGGTGCAAAGAATGTTTTTTTTTGTCCTGGCTGCCAGTGGAATCTCCACATCTTCCCACTGGTTCCCTGGTCTATAATGTAGAAAACCTGAAGGCATCAGAATGGGAAAGGCTGAGCGAGTCGCTTCCTTTTTCAGGAACACTGGTACACGTCCTACATCGATCTGCTGCAGCGGTTCGAGCTGTGGAACGTGTCCAACGAGGTCATCAAGCTGAGCACTTGCAGCGCCATCACCTGCCTGAACCAGACGTCCACCACTCTGCACATCAACTGCAGCAACTGCAAGCGGCCGATGAGCAACAAGGGCTGGATCTGTGACAGGTGAGGGCCAGCCCTGACCCTAACCCCTGAACTGGTCCCAATAATCCCAGGGTAGTCCCTGATTCCGACTAGCTCCTGCTCACATTCACCGGATTGACCTGCGTTCTGCTGCAGGTGTCACCAGTGTGCCAGCATCTGTGCGGTGTGCCACCACGTGGTGAAGGGAATGTTTGTGTGGTGTCAGGGCTGCAGCCACGGCGGACACCTGGAGCACGTCATGAACTGGCTGAAGAGCAACGCCCACTGCCCCGCCGGCTGTGGCCACCTGTGTGAGTACACCTGAGCCGCCCGTCGCCGCCGCGGTGCTAACGGGACTCCACACGCGCAGACCTGGGGCGCTAGCAGATCGAACTATTAGCAGCATCCTGAAGGTGACATGAACAAGGGGGACTGTCCAAGTCTGGTTTTGAATTGGTAAACTTGTTACTACAAGCAGGCTGCAGAGAATAAAAGACTATTTTTGTAATTTTTACAGTTTCTAAGCCTTCCTGTAAAGTCCTGCAGGCTGTACACAAACCGTGGACTGTTGACATTTTACATTCAGTGTAAATATTAATATTGAAGATATTGACTTAATTTAATTGACAGATGTCATTTTATTCAAGCAATACACCATAACCTGACACTTGAAGTTGTTCTGGATCCATTTGTTTTGTTAAACATCAGCTTTTTTTGTATTTTTTATAACCTGCATCTATTATAACATTTACCCACCATCCCTCTGTGCTCCAGCTGCTACACGTCACATAGTACAGAGTGTGTGTTCCCCCACAGCAGGAGGGAAAAGACCCAACTTTGTTTCCTTTTCTACCAGCAGTAAACCGTCTCCCTAATTTCATCAGATTATGTTTTTCATCTGAGGGACGAGAGCCTCGCAGAGGGTTTGTGTTCAGAGTCGGGGGGTTTATGCCACAGCCTCAGGTTTTATTCCTCTTTTGTTGTACATTCTGAAACCATGTCGACACAGATCATAAAGGAACGACTACTCTGCTGCTCTCAACAGTTTTAAAATGTCTCATTGGATTCTCAGTGACTGAGATAGAGATTTTTACCTCCTCTATTCATTGTTGGCAGTCACCGTCAGATACACGATTGGCAAATGTAAAGGACCTTTTTGAATATTCTGATCACCTAATCTGTTCGAGTAGAGAACTTTTTCTACTTTTGTAGATTAAAAATATACATGTACACAAATGCGTGACGCGTCATGATTGCATTCAACAACGCTGCGCTGGCAGAAGTGGCTGTGGTAAATGCCTGTACATGGATCTAACATTTGGCTTGTTGCACCCTGGGGTGGAAACAACCTTCTCAATCAGCCACATTTAGCATCGGTCTCTCCACACAAGCTCAGCAGACCAGCGTTTCACAGCCCTAAGCCTTCAGATCCTCTCCCAGGACTCTGTACATTTAAACCACCTTTTTGTTCTCGGAAATGGAGTTTTTCAGCACTCTTTCAGTGTTTCAGCCTCTGGGCCATCACCAGTTCTCTCTGACTCACAGACGAAGTCCAGGGATCACCAGCACAGGTGTGTGAAGGCCGGGGGGGCCTTCACGCCCGTTTGTCATTTCCCCGCAGCGGCTGCGGCCGCCCTCGGCCTGGTCTGCGTCCCACCAGCCGATGGCAGAGGAGCAGCCGACCAGCGGCCTCAGCAGGCCTCACCTTGGCTCTGGTCTTCTACGTTGGGGTGGTCGGATCACCCGCCGTCGGGTCATAAAAGCTGTTTGGCGACAACACCGGGGTTATTTCCCTTTCCCGGCTGCTGCCCTCCTCTGCTGGGACCTGCGTGCTCACCTGCGACGGTTAGGGCCTGTCCCAGTTATCGGAGACCTTTTCCAGGGCGCTGAGGCGTCTCAGACTCTGAAGCACAGTTTGCAGCTTCCCCACTGTAAAAAACAACCCAAGATGAAGATGAGGCATCGCTGATGACACCGCCGGAGTTCACCTTCTCCCGGCTCACCTAGCTCTTCCTCACTGGAGTCCAACTTCTGTTTTAGCTCGTCGGTGCTGAAGCCCGACAGCCCCTGTTTGACTGCAAGAAGAGGCGGTAGAGTCCTGGTTCTGAGAAAGGTCAGAGGTGACATGCAGGAGACGCCCCCCCGCTCACCTTTACTCCCTGTGGGACCTCCCTGCACAGCGGTGATGCTCCTCTCCGGGGCGGACAGGCGGCAGAGGAGCTCGGAGCGGCAGGCCCCGAGCTGGGCCAGCGCGGCCCTCATGTCCTGAGCCAGCCGGTGGTTCTCCACCAGCTCGCCCGTCACCCTCCTCCACGCCATCTTTTCTTCCATCAGGCAGCCTTCCATCACGGCGCGCAGCTCCCTCTCCTGAGCCAGCTGACTCTGCAGGCTCTCCACCTCTTCGCAGCGCTGTGAGGAGGGAAGCAGCGCAGCCGTGAGCGCCTCGGCCACAAAAACACCGCAATTCCACGGTGGTGTACACAGGACAAAGAAGGCAGCCGTGTACCGTTAAACGAGTACAATCCTGTGAAAAGAAGGTGCTGCTAGAATAAATTTCAAAGGCAAAACTGAACTTTGGCGATGTAACGACCAAAAACAACTGGAGGAAATGAAAGATGCAACAGGAGTTGAAAGTGTCCGCGGTCTCCTAGTAGCTTGTACGAGTGTTTGCGTAGCGGTCACTCTGCTCACCTTGTGCAGCTGGATGGCCATCTCCTGCATCTTGGCCTCCAGCTGGTCAGCGTAGGCCTGCTCCAGCGCGTCGCCGGGGGGCCGAGCGCTGCTGTGCCATCTCGCGATGGCCGAGGTCATCTTACGCTTGGGGCCAAACAATCTGCGGAGCAGGAGCAAGGTTCCGCTAGCCCAGGCACGGCCGCGGCGGCTTCAGCATTTCTAAAGCGCACACTCGACGTCTCTTACGTGATCCCTATTTCTTTCAGGTCGTTTTCCGTCAGGGTGAGAAATATCCGCAGGTCAACGTCCTGCTCCTGGAGCAGGGGAAGGTACTTGGAAAAGCCGATTTGTTCCAGGAACTCTGCCAGATCCTGCAGAAACACGGGAGTGGATGGCGTCAGAGCAGGACTGACCGCGGGAAGCTGCCCAGGCGTCCGTCAGGATCTCACACACAATAAGAGAGAAAAGGGTTCTGTGCCTTTGGGCCTGTGTAGGACGATGGAAGACCGGCGTGGAACCTGGCACCACACTCAGCCCCGCCCCCGGGGGGACCCGCCTCCGGACGACCTTTGCACTTTGAGTGGTGACCTTTACTGGTCCTGCGAGAGCCGCTTCTCCTGCACTGGTCCGAATCCTGGCAGAGGCGGAGGCGGAGTCACCACAACACCCGCAGTCGGAGCCACACGGGGGGGGCGGCTGCGCTCACCTCGTTGCTCTCCACGGAGCCTTCCCGGCTGAGCGCGGCCAGGTGAGGCCGACCGTCGCTGCTGCTGCTGCTGCTCCTCATGGTGGGCAGGTCGGTGTCCAGGAACGGGCTGTCGCCTGCAGCCGCGCGGTAGCGTTAAAATGGCGCCGGCGCCACAAGGTTGTATGGAGAACGCTGCCTCTGACCTCTGCTGCTGCTGCTCTGGACGTCCAGCTCGTTGATGGGCGAGGTCACGTCGCGGAAGCAGATACGGTCGCTCTGTTCGCCAGTGTCAGGGTACGCCGCGTATCCTGGTGGCGCATTGAGCTCTGCGAGGGTAAATAAGCACGATTAGCAAACCACTGTTTTACACGGCGGCCAATAACCTGTAGGTTGTGATTTCTAGGCGCCAATGCTGTAAACAGTGTTTTTTCTTGTCGTCCGGAGCTCAGAGGTCAATAATATTATAACAGGAACACAAAGCACAAGAATTGGACGCTACCCGACTGTTTGCTGCTGCCTCCTACTCGGAACTTGGCGATGGCCTGCGGGCCATCGTGGATGCTAACCCCTTTAGCTCGGTTTCGACTCGGCCTGGACCTCTGCGGAGCGCCGTCAGAGTCCTCAGAGGAGCTCAGGTCTTCAAAATGTCCTGACAAATATGAACCATAAACAAAAGCAGAAATCAGTGGGAACACTGGTTTGAAGATTCCACAGCTCCAATACTCTTTCATCCTGCAATCATACAGTTTGATGGACAAATACTAAAGATTCCAGGTTCAAAAAGTACCCAGTTTGATCCTCGGGGAGCGTGAATCAATGAGGCTGACAATCTTGGTGTAGCCGTACATCATGGCCAGGGCCCGGGCGTTCTCTCCTTTACTGTTGCGCTCGTTCATTTTAACCTTCTGTAGACACAAGACGTCAGGATCAGACCCGTGGGATCAGCCCTGCTCCTGACAGAGGCAGCCGCTCACGTGGTCGAGGAGGTGCTGCACAATGATTTCATGTCCAGAAGCAGCCGCCTCCATCAGAGGAGTGAAGCCCGACCCCGGCTCCCTGTCGGCGACACAACAGAGCGCTGAGAGAGCGACAGGAGCGATGGCGAACGTGCGAGTTAGGAGGAAAAGAACCCTTACTTGACATCGGCGTCGGCATTGTTATCCAGAAGGAACTTGACCATCTGCTGGTGGCCCGTGCTCGTGCAGTGGAACAGAGCGGTCCATCCTCGCCAGTCTTTCAGCTCCAAATCAGCACCATGCTGTTGCCGTGAGGAAAAAAAACACGCCGTTTTCAAACCGACACTGACCGTTTCCCTGCTTCGATGGTGTAAAATGTGAGATTTCAAACTGCTAAAGCATTTTCCTCTTAAACGTTTTCAACACACCAACAGAGGACGGCATCAACTTGTTGGGTACCTGCAGCAGAAAGTACGCAATACTCTCATTCCCACAGCTCGCTGCCAACATCAAAGGAGTTACTCCCTTGGCAGTGCTAGCATTTACATTCACACCAGCCTCCAGCAAGAGATTTGCAATGTTGTCATGGCCAATATAGGATGCATACATAAGAGGGGTCCATCCACCCTTGTTTTTGCCGTCCAGATCCACCTCAGGTCTGAAAAGGACAGCAGGAATCGAATGAAAAAGAGGGACAGAGAGCGGAAAGCGACTGGTCAGGCTGGTAGCACCCACTTCTGAATGCACTCGGCGACCACGTCGTACTGGCCGATGGAACAGGCGGTGTACAGGTCCAGGGGAACGTCCAGGTCCTCGGCTCGGACCAGGGAGTCCCCCAGCCACAGGGACAGGCTGGAGGCCAGCTGCTCGGACTCGCTGGCCTCGTCGCTCAGCTCAGACATGTTTCTGGTCCACCCGCCTGCGTTTGCTCAGTATAGGCCGTGCTGGGGTACAGATAAGACATGGAAAAACTTTGGTTTAGGAAATGGATGTGCGGACGGCGAATCATAACTCTTTATTCGTGTTAACCATGAAATAATGGCTAAACTTTAAACATACAGTTAGTTTACCTCTATCTTAAATTATTAACAGATGTTTCGAGTTATAAAATTATATCTTGTACGCACGAATATTTTATAGTGTGAGCATCTGTCAATAATAAAAAAAATATTTAAAAAAACTTACTTTCGAAGAGAAAAGTTGTTTCGGCGAGTAAAAGGTTTTGTTTTGGGTGCCACATTCAAATGTGTTCGTCTTGAAACAGGCTCCGCCCTTTCCCAAGTGAAAAGGTTCCGCTCAACGCTTCTAACGATCCTTCCGGTTTTTTGTTTGCGTGTCTTCTTACCTTTCTACGAGTTTCTGTTTTAAGACGCCCTTTAATTCCTGCCAGAATAGACTTTGACCTAAAAACGTGTCATTTAGTAGGCGTTTTAAAGATGTGTTCAGTACGATATAAATACATCTGTCTAAATTATGGAATTCGGCCAATTGATAAGTTGCTAAAAATGAAAAACAACAGCATAGAGAATAATAAATTCTAATAGATAAAACTGAACAAGTTGATTTTCATAAATAATATTAAATATGCAAATAATGCTTTACAAGAAGACAATATATGCACAGAAATTGTGCTTTTATTTCAAATGTACAAATTAATTCAACATTATTTTCTTTTAGTGACGATGTCCTGTCATTATGGGCAGCACAGAGTTTAGAACAGTCATGGATGTTCAAGGGGGAACAAAATTCAGAGGAAATTAAAATGGAACTTCTCCTTTGATGGGACAAAAACAAAGGCTTGTGTTCCCTCCGGGGTCTGTGACGTTTGGGCTTCTGGTTGCTGCAGGGTCTCCTCCACGGCTGGCGCCTTCTGCGCTGTTGCTCTTCCTCTTCGATTGAAAACACACTTCTTCGGAGAATCAGATGCCACTTTAACCTGTGCTGAAGCTAATTCTATGGGAAATTGAGAACTTGTGTGTTATAACAGCGTTTACCAGCTCACTCAAAAGCAATTCCCCATTCAGTGTTCACACCACTGAGTCTGCTCTCATCACTCACCATTCTGGATCAGCTTGTACTGCTTTTTCTTCTCTTCTTCCATTTTCTGGCGATAATCTCCAGTCATTGCTCTCATCACCTGCCTCTTCTTTGCCAAAGGAGCTTTGGAGCTTCGTAACGTCTTCAAAGCACGAGAGGCTTCTTCTTCTGCAGGGAGAACGTTTTCATTCAGTTAGACAACTGTATATGTCGTACATACAACCTACCGTATATGTATATAGTGAGCGAGCACACAGCAACAGGCTTCATTGGAAGTCTACCTACTCTGTTTAGGTGTAGTCTTCAGAGACTTCATTCCCAGTTCCAGCTGCTCAACGCACCAGTCCAGCTGTCTGTTCAGTTGCTCTTCTGCGCTCTGAAAACAACATTCAGACATTAAAACAGCTCATTAACTGAACTTGCTCAACGTATTTTTGGAGCAGAACATCCAACACTGACCAGCTCTGCATCTCTGCCACCTTCGTTGACCTGGGCAGAACCTGACTCCTGCTGTGGCTCTGAAGTTTGTTTCTTTCCAGGTTTCTTCTTCTTCTTCTTCTTCTTAGATTTTGTTTGCAACACTTCTTGGTCTATAGAGCCGACATCCTGAGATGTGGGCTTTTGGGCTCCTTCCTGATTGTCTTGAGATGAACTTTCTTGGGTCTCTGTTGTCTCCATTTGTTCAACAGGTGGGATTTCAAAGTTAAATAAAAAATTGGCACCTTGTCCTCCCAAGGAGAAGCAGCTTCTGGCTGGTTCGGCCTGGGATGAAGCTGTGGACGTTGGCGTCGCCGGTGCTGGAGCGTCCACAGGGATGAAGCCAAATCTAAAGCTGTTGTCACTTTTAGACCAAACACAATTGTTGATTTGAGTGGAGCTGTTTGATTTCGTCTCGATATCTGTCAATTCAAAACAGTAAAACATTAGGATAAAGTGTTTCCCGTATATCTATTTATATTATATCAAGTATCTAGATCCAGATAGCATTAATGTAAGCAATCCATACAAAACTTTAGAAATTGTAACAATTTAACCAAACTCAGTTTCGACGTTAGTCAAGGAAACCCGGACTCCAAGAGTGCAGGTTTGTCATCAGTGCAGAAGTTACCGATAAACATCAGCTTTCGATCCGTCATGCTGGGTCTTCTTTCATCAGTTGGGAGAAAAACGTTTTGGCATGCAATACATTTGACAACCTACAGTTACTACCAATTATAATAAAAGTTGTAATTTTCCTAATGTTACCAAATTCATACTATATTACGAAAATGGTACTCCGACACTCAGAAAGGCACGAGCCATGCTGTGTTACATATGAACGCGTCCCTCTAATGTTTCCACTGGTACTTTGGTTCCGCTGAGAGAAGTTTTATTCTTCGAGGAATGTGAGTAGAAGGGCAGGGTGGATAAAAGAGTTTAGGCTTCTTTTTTCGTTTTCTGTCCCTTTTTCTTAGTAGTGGCTTGGGGAGGTTAATTTTAGGTTTAGTTTAAAGTTTTCCCAAGTTTTTGCCGGCCATGTTTTGACTGGCTGAGGCGCTGTCCAGGAGCCGTAAGCCTCCCCAGGCTATCGCGGAAGCACGGCGTCAAGGTGGGTTCCGGCCCCCGGTGCAGCGGGGAGGAGGGCGGCCCTGGCCCTGGGGAGGAGGGCGGCCCTGGCCCTGGTCCTGGGGAGGAGGGCGGCCCTGGCCCTGGCCCTGGGGAGGAGGGCGGCCCTGGTCGGTTTGGGGACTGGCCGAGGCGTGACGCCATCCTATAAATACCGCCCCCATCTGGCTCGGCGGTTATAGTTAACCGACTGGTCCAACGGCTCGGGTGTGTGTTGTTCTTCCAGAAAATAAAAACAGAAGGTACGGGAATCTCCTCGTAATACGAACAAAAGGGACAAGCGTTCTTCATTGATATTAATAATTAGGTGTGTGTTAATTTCGAGTAGGGGTTAACCTTAAAGTGCGATCGGGTTGTTTGTTGTAGCTAGGTAGATTGACTAAAAACAAAACGACGCGCTAAATGTTAGCCGGCCGGCTAATAAATAATGTATAATGTTACAGAGTTAGATGGCCGCAGAATACACTGATAGTTAACGTTTCAGCTTCATTTCAGTTGTAGAATAGGGTAAAAGCAGTTTTACATAGCTAGCGGTGATACGTTAATACAAAGTACGGTCGATGCTAGCTGGCGCCATTTTGAGTGAGTCGATGCCGCGGTTAACTTTGCTAAGAGCACCGAAACGTGCACATTCCCTTTACTTTAATGGTGGCAGCGTCTGCCTGGCCTTTAATTGTATCGGAATAGTTCGGTGAGGCAGATGCTGCTTCAAGGTTCTGCGTACTCTCGAGCTACTCTGTCAGGTAAACAAGATATCCATGTTAACAGTAAAAACGGAAAAACTGACATAAAAATGTCCCAGGGAACTGTATTTAGCCGAGTTCCTAAACGGGAAATGACCTACTCCAACGTCACTGTTTTGTTGCCCTTTACCACGTGGGACCTGATCGATGAAGTAAAATCTGTATCATTGTGTGTAATCCCGGAGTGTGATAACAATTTGCCTTTGTTTTCAGAAGGCAATGGCTCGTACGAAGCAGACCGCTCGTAAATCCACCGGAGGAAAGGCTCCGAGGAAGCAGCTGGCGACCAAAGCTGCCCGCAAGAGTGCGCCATCTACCGGGGGTGTGAAGAAGCCGCACAGATACAGGTACACAACACGGACAAGTGGACACCGAGGGGAATTTAAAGATGCCACAGTGGTTCTGCGAACTGGTCTTAAAGGAGGGCCATTTCTCTTGTTGATAGGCCCGGAACTGATCGCCCTGCGTGAGATCCGTAGTACCAGAAATCCACTGAGCTGCTCATCAGGAAGCTGCCTTTCCAGCGTCTGGTCAGAGAAATTGCTCAGGATTTCAAGACAGATCTGCGTTTCCAGAGCGCCGCTATCGGAGCCCTGCAGGTATGAAACCCATCGTCTGACATCTTGAGTTGTGACTTTCATTCCAAGAGCGCTCACGGAGCTATTTCCACCGACAGAGGCGAGCGAGGCGTATTTGGTTGGCTTGTTTGAGGACACCAATCTGTGCGCCATTCACGCAAAGAGGGTAACCATCATGCCCAAAGATATTCAGCTGGCCAGACGAATCAGAGGGGAGCGTGCTTAAGCGTGGGGCTTGTTTTTACTTTGGATGGGGCTGGGGCTGAACTGGGTTTAGTTTTATAAATGGCAAATATTTACCAGCATGTGGCCACCTGTCTTTTTTTGTACTTCCACATCATTAACTATTTTTTCATTGTAGAGTAAAACTTCAAATCTGTAAATGCTGTAATACAAAATTTCACCTCAGGTTTTTCAATTGGGTCCTTTTTTCTGTTCTGACTTTAATCTGCTTGTCATAACTTTGTTCATGCTGTAAATAAACTATCTGCTACCTCAGATTTTGAGTTTAATACTGATAATTTGGTTGATGGTAATTGAAATTTCCTTCCATGTGGAATATGCTTGACCTTCCCTGCAAAAGAGATGACTGAGGTTTAATTACTGTAGTAAGCATGAGATGTTGCACACCGTCCCCAACGCACGAGGGGAATTGGGCAGTTTAACATTAACAGGCAAAATGTTGGACAACACACTACATTTAAGAATTCAATGCATTCAACAAAATCTGCGAGTCCCAATCATTCTTGCTCCTCCTCCGAAGGCTCAAAGATGTTTTCATGAAGATTTCTGTCAACATCAGTCTCTTCTCTGAGCGCACACCACAGAATGACGCTGATGCAGAGCAGGCTGACGGGGAGGACCTTCCACCAGGGCCGCTCATACTGACTCCCCAGTGAGCGGTCGACTTTCCACGTCTTGTGACTGGCTTTACTAGTAGAGAACTTGATGGGTTCCTCCTTCACAGCAGTGTCATCCGTGGACTTGGCTGACGGCCGAGAGCTCAGAGTTAGTAACCGTATACTTGTCACCCTGGGGACAAAGAATATAAACATGTTGAGTTCTGTAACAATATCTTATGCTTGCATTTACGCGTACAGCTTGAAATGTTTGAATCGGTTGACAGTATATTACACAATTAAAGTGGCCTGTGGTGCTCTTTATTAAGAAATATACAATTTAGGCTCACCAATGGTACATAGAGCAGTGTAACCTGAAATTTCTAATTTTGTTCTAAAAATCTGCCGCCTACACCACTGTAACACTGGAAGAGCCTGGCTGCGGGATCAGTTCAGGCCTTGTCCTATTTAACAGTCTGACACAACAGCCTTTTCTTTTCTGCTGTCAAGATTTTGAACAATTCTAAGTTTGGTGGGTTGTCAGGATCCCATTTAGCGACTTGATATGTGTTTGAAATTAATTAAATCGCTGTCTGTAGAATAAAACATGCTATGTGATGAAAAAAATTGATTTCGTGTCACTTCATTGACACAATTGTGTAAAACTAACGTCGCTAAAGTAAAGGTTAATACAAAAAACATTACCTGAAAATGAGTGTGCCTTACCTTTTAGTGGATGTAGCTTTACAAAAGAATATTCTTTTAGTGGTATGTACAAGACCCGTCAGAGCTCGTCCTGCTGACATCTTGAAACGCTTTTCATATTCAGACAAGCGAAGTTAAATAAAACAGAACAAACGTTTTGTTTCCAACCTTGCGCCTCGGTGAGGTCATGCGACGCATCGTGGTGCAACACTTATAACCTTCCGGCATCGCTCCTGCTGACGCTCCAAACGTTCCTATCAGCACGAAGGACAGGAGCTTTACTGTATTGTACAATTTTCAAAGTTTTAGTAAGGTTTATAGTTTTTTTGAAGAAAGAATTGTTTAAAAGTGTCAAAAATTACCGCCTATTGTGATCAAAAACTTAAATTTTGTTCATTCGTTCATTTTATTCAAATATAATATTTTTTCATTGGCAATGCACACGATAACAGTAATAAAGTTATACAAACAAGTTATATAAAAGCAAAATCTTGGTCAAAATCAAAGAAGGCAATAAAAAGTAGATACAAGAATAATTAAAAAAAGAAATATAAAGTTTTATTTATGCTGCTGGAACATTGAATTTTCCCCGTTGTGGGATGAATAAACGTATATTCTATTCTATTCTATATTCTGTGTCGTCGATGGTCCTTGACGCGGTCTCCATCTGACCAATCAGAACACTCACAGGGAGAATCACCCAATCAGGCACATGTCCCTACGTACGTCACTTCCGGGTTGACTCCATGCCTGTTGTGGGTCGCAAATTCATCTGCACGTTGTTCCGAAGTTAAAGTGAGTTTTTTGTTATTATTATTTATTTTTGGTTGTATCAGCAAGTAAATGTGATAGGATATGTATCGCCATTGATAAAATGTCTAAGCTTTCATATTTCTCACTCGATTGTCGCTTTTTGGTGCATATTCAAGAATTAGTTCTCTTAGTCCAGGTTTTTGTGTTCACAGGAGATACTTTTAATAATGACTAAAAACAAATCATCAAAACCACTGTTAAATCCGCCCAAGAGGAATAACAAGCGCTCCTCTACCAGTGATATTCATGAAGAAGACACGATGGACACTAAAGCAAAAAAGAAAAAAAAGATGGAAGTGGAGGTTAGCAAACTTAGCACAATCCACATTTCAGTTTTACTCTCAGGTACAAAATAAAGCACAACATATAAATAAATGTTTATATTCTATTCATCAGGCACCAAAACAGGTTCCCAGTGACGTAGTTAAAGTGGATGATAAAAAGAAGAAAAAGGACAAAAAATCAAAGAGGAACCAACCTGAACAAAGACAGAGGGCAAATAAAATGGAGGTAAGACTTTTGTAAATCACAGTTGTTTACACAACACTCGTACCATTGCTTTTACCATGTTCATAGGTAAAACATTATCTCCAGTGTACAAAACATTGTTCTTTTTAGAACTGTTTACTCCGCATCATTCAAATGCAAGTTTTTGGACTGGTGTCAGAGTTGGACTGGGCAGATTCAGCTGGACTGGTTTTGCATAATGCATAAGCACCTGGGTTCCCAGCCACCTCGTTGAAAGATCTTCTGGAGACTGACCTGTGCAGCATCACCCTATTGTTTCTCTGCTGGAGAAAAGCCCTGAGTTTATCCTGAAAAGTCTCCCCGAGGAAGCTGTAGATGAGTGGGTTGAGGCAGCTGTTGGAAAAGGCCGCCAGCCTGACGGCGTGGGCCGTCAGTGGGTAATCCTGCCACAGCGTGCCGCTGTCCGTGTCACCCCTGAGAAGGTGAACGCTCGTGAACGCGTTCTTTGGCAGCCAGCAGAGAAAGAAGACCAGTACAGCGGCTGAGATCATCTTCAGGGCTTTCTGCCTGCGGGGCCTCTTCTGAGGGTTCCCCTGTAACCAGGCACTGCGCAGGAGCACCCTTGCTATCCTCCAGTAGCACAAACCCAGGATGCAGAACGGCAGCAAGAATCCCAGCGTCACCTCCAGCCACTGGATCTGTGTGACGTTTACGAAACAGAAATGGAGTTCTCCGGCGTGTTGTATTTGAGCTATAGCGAAAGGAAAGAGGGTGAACAGAGACGAGGACGCCCAGATCAGGCAGCAGCTGAAGCGCGGATGGGACATGCTGCGACCCATAAAGCCAGTCAGCGCTACGAACCGGTCAAAGCTCATCCACGTCAAAAAGAAGACGCTGCTGTACATGTTGGCCTGCTGGAAAAGGTTCATGAAGGTGCAGAGGCCGATCATGTCGTAGTAGCCCTGTTTCAGGTTAAACACCTCGATCAGCGAGTCGGCGACAAGGACCAGATCGGCCACAGCCAGGTTCACAAAGTAGAGGTCCGGGCCGGACAGGCGGCCCCTGTGGTCCAGGTTGACCACCAGTATGACGATGTTCCCAATGAAGCCAACGGGGAAAAGGAAGATGATGTAGAGGCCGGACAGGAAGAGACCCATCATGTAGCGCTCCAGATTTTCGGAAGGTTCCTGAAGACGGTCCGAGACTACTGCCCATACTGTGTGATTTATCTCTGCAGTCAGATTATCCTGAGTGGTGACCTGAAAGTTCCGGTGCATGGTCACGTCAGGTCACGCAAGGGTCCTGGGTGTTAGCCTGGCTTGGTTCTTCATCCCCCGTCAGATTGTAGCTCCGTCTCCGTTTATCGTGGGTGTTCTGTCAGTCGGTGGCTGCCTGTGCTGGACAGAAAGAAGCAAAAAAAAGAGGTAAATTTGGCAATTTGGAATAAAGTATTGAATTGTGTTTAACTCCCAGTCATCTGCTAGGTAGAAAGACAAGTGCAGCAGCCACAAACGGCAGCATTCTTCTCAAAGTCTAACGCTTCTTAGGCAAAAAATCAACAAGAGACTGAATTATGAGTCTACTCAGCTCTGACAGAGTGTGTTTCTGTTACAGAGGCTTTAATGTCACACAAACTCACCTTAAAAGTGGAGCTTTGCCTCTCCAGCATGGCTGTCCGCCTGATCCTGCTCAGTCCTCCAGTCATAGTGATGGAAGTCGCTGTCGCGGTGGAACTACGTACGTGCTGCAGTGCAACCCGGTGTTTATAGTGCAAAACAAATGCAGACGCTCACGCACACACTCACTCACACACACACACTCTTACCCGTCCACTATATCTCTTAGCCAAATGTGACTTGCCTCCTTGCGTAGCCAAATTGAGCAGCCACAGCAGTCAAATTTATTCCGCACCTGCTTTGTGTGTCTTAATTCACAGATGTGAAGTTGTATCATGGAGACAGGCCACACACACCTGCACTGAAGAGTGAACAGGGCTGTGACTGTGGACTGTGAAAATATGTAAATACGGGAGCTGGACATTCTAAAACAGAGAGGCTGTATTGACAGAAAACAGGACGGCATATGATGATGATGATGATGATGATGATGATGCTGATGCTTTCTGCCTTTAGAATCCCCTAGACACCGATTCTTGTGTTCTTCTTTGCTTTGAGCGTCCGTTTGAGACAAGGTGTTTGATCTAGTTGAGGTGCGTTGCTGCTAATCAACATGTCTCCATCCTGAAAGTGCGACCCAGCGTTGGGGTCGTATTGCCCTTCAAGGGACACGCGCTGAGAACACTGAGGTGTGTGCCTGTGTGTGTGAAACAGCCAGTAAATGCAGAAAAGCCTCACCCAGCATGAATGTTCCTACTCTTCATGCTCTTGTGCCTCTGCGTCCTGGCACCAACAGCACATGTGACCCGTACGTTAGTTCTTCCTGGAACAGGTTCCCCCTCAAGCTCCTGAAAAGCTGGAAAATGTGAGCGCCGCCTGTTTATGGTTTATTTTGGTCCATTACTTGCTTCAAATGGTGGCATTTGGGTGAATCCAAAAGTGACTTTTATTTTCCCCGTACTAACGTCTTTTCTCTGTGGTTTTGGGAATTAGGCAGCTTTTTCCAGACATTTTGTCTGAAAGAGTCTTTTTTTTATAGACAGCTAATGTAAAAACAGGTTTGGTTCTATGAGAGAAGTTTACAATAGACAGAATGACACAATTGAATTGGAAGGTTAATATTTATTTATAATTATTTCCGTTTAATGTTGCACAGTTTCGATTGGGCAGAGTAACCAAAATAAACGGACAAGAAAACTAAATTGGCGCCCAACAGTTGCACAAGCGTACATAATAATAAGCGTTTCACCACATCCGAGATGAGCTGCGGTCCGTTATGACTCAATGTCCTGCAGGGTGTCTGTGATCTCAACGTGTGGAGCAACGATGTTTCTGCTGGGCTGCGAGCGCCGCGGGCTCCGGCAGCAGCCTCTCAGCTGCTGCAATAAGCTGCAGAGAGACGCTCGAGGTGGCCTGTGGACCAGCGGCACGAGCACCAGGCTGGCGCTGCTCCCTGAGAACAGCACGAGCTCGGCCACGCTCAGGAAGGCGCGCTCCTGGGGGCCCAGGGCCTCCTGCCCCAGGTGGGCGTCCTTCACCAGCGTGACGCCGTAGAAGAGCTGGCAAAAGAGCATGACCGACGTGACTGTCAGGAACACGGGAGCCTCCTCGAAGCCGTGGAGGAAGCACCCCCTAGATTTCCACTGCCGGATGCAGCCGCTGATCAGGAGTCCCAGTTGGAGGATGTAGGGAACCAAAACGGCCAAGCCCAGCCTAGCAACTGCGTACGGCTCCTTCACTGGGTCCATAAAACAAACGTCCTCTTCTAGCAGACCGCCGTGGGGTCCACGAAGGCCAGCGAGCAGCAGGCAAATCAGGAGAGAGCTCAGAAACACCAGGGACACACACACTCCAGGCTTTCTCAGCAGGGCGTGAGCAGGCGGGTCCTGGGTCAGCACGTAGGCCATCAGCACCAGCACCAACAGGCCGCACAGGGAGGCTGCGTTGACCGCAAAGGAGAGGGCGGCACAGCCCAGGCCCGTGGCCCGCAGGTAGTCCGGTCTGTAGGCCACAGCGTGCAGCGAGAGCAGCACCAGCAGCAGCTGGAGGCCGCAGAACCCCCCCAGCAGGCGGTCCAGGCGGGCCAGCGGCCGCTGGGCTCTGTGAGTCACAAGGAAGCTGTAGAACAGGAAGCAGCCGGCCAGGAGGCCCAGCCCGGCCAGACAGCTGTAGGCGTAGTTGGCTCTGGAGGTCAGGTCGTTGGCTGCAATTATGTCCAGCTCGAAGGTAGAAGAAGCTTTTGAAGTGGGGCCGTCGGGGATGGTGAACGTGACAGCAGGCGGAGGTGTGGCGCTGCTTCCAGCTCGCTCCGACTGGAAAAGAAAGCACCCATTGATACGGTCCTGCCCGCTGTCGCTTCGCCCTCCGCTTTTCTGCTAAAACGTCAGGGTTACTCTCACTCCTCAGCCGTTTCTTGCCACCCAAACAGCGTTTGCTGCTCAGCTTGAGGCTTCTAACTTCTTCAATGTTACATCATGATCACCAACGAACCTTCTTCCTCTCCAGAAGTCACCGTCGGCTCGCGTCGGCGTTCAGTTTTGCAGCCACATGTCTCTGTTGTGGAGTCTGTCCGTTCAGGCAACCGCCTGTCCTCTAAAAACACGTGTTTTCACTCACCATTTTAATGGTTCCGTCACCCTCTCTTCTCCCGCGTTTAGCCGCTGGCTCCGCGCTGCCGACCCGCTCCGGTACCTGAGAACAAGCCTTGCTGCATGGACGGATGGATGGCCGTATTTCTAACGGCAGTAGGCTGCCTGCATACTTTTAGAATGACCGCGGCCATGTGATCAGAACTTTTCCTCCCCTTCCTCTTTTTTTTCTCTTTTTTCCTCTCAGCAGACTGGGGCTCCTTGTTAAACCTCCCCGGCGACCTAAATGCAGCCTTGTGCTGTGGTGGAGGGCCGACGCCGTGACTTTTTCTGAATTCTGTTTCTGTCCCGGCGTTTCGTTCTCAGAAATGCGGTGAGGTCGATGCGGAACTGAGACGCAGCAGCAGAGAGGCAGCAGAAGGCTCAACTAAATATAGAGATTTCACCTCTGAGCCTGAGCAGCCGAAGGTTTCACACTGCAAACCTCAGCTCGGCTTCTAGTTGCCTCGGAAACGGCAGGAAGTCGCGATGCTTTGAGGCATTTAGGCGGAAATGTGTATAGACTTTTCGATAATGTGTCTGCGTTTGCTCTTTTTGCTAATGTGTGTGTTTATGGATGTGAGCGACACAAACCCCAGGAGGTGAAAGGTCGGGCTCTGGCCCTGGTTTTTCTGTGACAGGTTCCGGATCCGTTGTGTCACCCAGGAGAGGAGGACTTGAGCCCCGAAGAGAGGCGGGTCCTGGAGAGGAAGATGAAAAAGATCCTGAAAAAGGAGAAGAAGAGAAAGGAAAAGGAAGAAGGAGAGATGGTGCCGCTGAAAGCTTCTGGAGCGACAGCGAGTCCAGCAGGCCTGTGACTACCTCACCTGGTGAGCCAGGCAACGCCTAAGCAAAGATATACGCAGTGGACGGGGTTTTTTAGCCTTGGCTTCACCAGTCGGCACCCACGGGTGCTCTTGTCTTCGCAGCTGGGCTGAAAACCGCACAGAGTGGAAGTTCCAGAAGACCAGACAGACGTGGTTGCTGCAGCACATCTTTGACTGTGAGAAGGTAGGCGGCAGTAGCAAACAGGGCCCGACCTCCGCTCGCGACCAACACACCGCCCTCAGATTCCAGATGACAAGTTCCCGGTGCTGCTGCAGTACCTGGAGGGGCTGCGGGGAGGAGCCAGGGAGACCACGGTGCAGAAGGCCTTGTCCCTGGTGGAGGCGTCGGGACGAGCGGCGGAGGACAGGAGTGTCCAGCGGAGGGCGCACAGAGCCAGGGAGGTGATCCAGCTGCTCTCCTGAGGCCCGCAGCAGCAGCAGCCCCTCGGGACGGACCCTGGGAGGCCCCTGGCTGCAGGTGTGGGACTGACCCTTGATGGGAAGGCTGTTATTCCTGGACTGGCCGTGCAGAGAAACTGGGACTAAATTACCTGTCAGTCACGGTTTTTTTTTTTAAACATTTTAGTTCATTTCTACGTCTTGAAATGACCATCAGTGTGTGTTTGTGTGACTACATTTGTGTACACAAGCTGATTTTTTTTTTTTTTTTTTACTTTAAACATAAAAACCGGGCATGACATGAGCTTAATTTTGGCCAAATGAGTAGATTCAGAATCTCAGCGATAATGAGAGAGAGGCCGTTGGAGGTAAAAAGCCGAGGAATGTTTGTAGTTCAGACATGTTGGCTCCTGTCGAAGCCTGTGAAGTCGATCCTGAGAACTGCTGCCATCCACTCGGTCAAAGCTTCCACACAAAAACACTCGTTGGCAGCAGCTAACAACATCATCTTTAGTGAAAATGTGAATGCCATTGAAAGTCTTATCTAATAATAAACAAGCAAGTTTCCCAAGTGGAATCTCGTGACTATCACAGATCTAACCCTAACTAACCCTAACCCTGACTACACGGGCTCAGAAACTGTGAAATGGTACTTCATAAATAACTGCATTGTGTTTTCTTGCAAATGTACACAGCATTTTATCATCTCCCACTTCAACTCTGATGCCTTTATGTTTTCCACATTTGTGAGTTAATTTAAAAGTTTACAACTATATGACACATGTGTTTATATCCAAAACAAATTCAAATACATTTTTTTCGGTCCTGCCAACATTGATGGCAGGCACCTGGTAAAATCCCCTCATTTCAAACATGGAAGGAGGAGTCCCGGAGAGGTTCAGAGATGATGGAGGAGGCCGTTGTCCCCTCTTAGGTGCTGATCCCCAACTGTGGTACTGGCAGTGCTTTTCGACACATCTGTGACATACAAAAAAGGTTGTAGAGGAAAAGGTTGTTGTGTTGTTGTGCAGCAGAAATAGGTTCACCTACTTTGCTTCGACTCCAGAGGAATGTGGTGCTGGATGAGGAGAGCACGCAATCTCTCAATCTCCTCCCTCTGTTTCTCAAGATCCTGTGTTGAAAAAGTAAAAAAAAACAATTTGAGCAGTGATGTTATTAGCTGTTCATACATGGTGGTGGCCGTTATTGAGATCGCCAATATTAAAACACGGACACCTCTGTACACTTGTGTAGAGACGTGTGTGTTCCCGAATCAGCTGTGGCTCCTGGCAACGGTGTCTTCACTCTCTGGGACTTCAGAAGACCAGCCTCCTCAAAAATATCTTTGACAAGATTGTTGTATCCCTGCAGCAACATTTCCATACATTTTGTTTAGGCAGACTTGACGATGGTCTCTAAGCGGTTGGACGTTTACGGCGAAAATAATCACGCCCACATCTGAGAACCCAACTGTCCCTCACCTGCTCAGTAATAAGTTCTTCATAGTGAGCCTGCTCAGCTTCATCCCACTTGCTCTGCAGATCCTCACCGAGTGTTGGATACACTAGGACGACAAAAAGAGAATCGTTAGTAAGGCTGAGTCATGCTGCCAGGCAGGGCTTCCAGGTCTCAGCTGACCTAGGAGGGAATGAGGATGGCACACTAGCGGAGTCTCGAATGTCAGCGAGTAGGTGCAGGTAGTGGGTTCTGAGACTTGAGCAACTTTACTTCTCGTGCCGCAGACAAGCGTCACCTACAGAAGCAATACAAGAAGAGCGGCAAACACATTTGGAATCTCAAGCTTCAGAAATGAGGTGTTTGGTGGACACGCACTGTTACCTTTGCTTTTTTGGAGGATATATGCATTATCTACAAAAACAAACCTTTGTTTCCCTGTTTTTACTTCCACACGTGTCCCCATCTCTCATCCACATGCCAGTAAACGTGTTGTTAGTGATTTCCCATTCCTGCCAGATCCTGTTAGGATGACATAAAAGTTGTGCTCCCATCAGATCCCACAGCAAGCATACTTAAACACCTTTTGATATGTCCAAGAAAAGGAACTGCTTTTTACCCCAAAATCCCGCTGTAGGCGTTCCACCTGAATGTCTGCTCGTGTTGGGTGACATTGCGAAATGGGCAGAATTCATATTTATATCTGCAGAACATACACATAAATACAACTGTTTTTAAAATCGGTGCATTAAAGCATAAAGAGGACCGTGTTATAAAATTCCTACACTGATTCAGTGAAAATGAAGCACTTTCCAGCGAGTAGATGAAGGTGTGCAGGCCCTAGACAGTTTGAGGAGGATAAAGTCAAATCAGGGTTAGGGTTTAAAACTAAAGTCTGTCACTTCTTATTAATCTGGCTAGATATTCAATATAACATTTAACTTCAAAATAAGTTCCTGACCTTTACCTTTCTCTTCAAAAATAATTAAATTGTTACTACTATTATTTTTACGTCTGCTGTGTGACATAATGTGGTTACCAGACACTGAAGATGGGTTCACTTTTGGTTGTAGTCTACTTTCGTGAGACAGAAGAGGGTTGTTCAACCTGAATAGCAAGAGAAAATAGGCCATAATGCGAGCGCCGACGTTGTATTTAGACAGTATGAAATAGATTTTAGCTAATCGTACCCAAAAGTGTTCGGTTCCTCCACTATTTTCATTTTACCAGCGGATCCGGTCCGTACTGTGCCAAAAACAATTCGACAATCATCGTTAACGATAATAAACAAACAAATCGCCATATTGTCGTAAATATAATGGCGAAGGTATTTTATTACTTACTGTGAAGAGACAAATAACCTATCCACAAAAATAACAAATAATGTGTTCTATTCCAAAAACACTCCATGGCAAGTAGTGTAGTGTTTTGAGTTACAGTTCCGGTTTGGTCAGGTGACAAACCACGTGACAAAACTGCGCACGCGCAATGTAAAATGGCCGCACGCTTACAATAACTAAGCCTAAACCTAGGATTTTGTTTTTATTCGTATAATGAGGAGGGGTACTTCGCGTTAACAAAACGCAGTTTTATTGTGTCAGTCTGGGTTAACTATGTACGCGTAGATAGAGCATCTAAGTTAACTTTTAGCGGGGGATAGAGTGGATTAGCTAGCTAGTTAGCTACTGTCAAAGTTAAGCAAGTTAACGTCTGTAACTTGTTGCAATATGGGACGAAAAAGATCTGATAAATTTGTGCGCTCGGACAATAAGGGGAAGGACAAGAGGCACAAGATGAAGGGAAAGTCTTTGGAGGTCTTTACTGAGGAAATGCACACTGCTCTTGAAGGTAATTATGTTTTAGCCTGGTTCTTGTGATCTGGCAACTGTTTTGTTCTAAAATGATGCCCGTTTGCTTGTGTTGTCAAGTTATGAGGGAAGAATGGATAAATTGGTGGAAGGAATAAAGAATCACACCAAAGCCCCGATCTTGGGTTCTTGGCGAGCACGCCCACTTTGTCCTGTGGCTGTTTCCCAGCAGGTCTCTCAGCTGCAGGAGCCGAGGCCCCACAGGTGAAGTTTCCTTGTCCCCTGGCCATGTGGGAGCTGGGTCACTGCGATCCAAAGCGATGCACTGGCAGAAAGCTGGTGCGCAAAGGCTTCGTGCGCAACCTCCGCCTGAACCAGAGGTTTCATGGCCTCGTCCTCAGCCCCATGGGGACCAAGTACGTGACGCCAGCGGACAGGTGTGTACGGGGCGTTCTCTGTTCACCCCTGATTGCACCGGGGTCACATGAAGTCCCACCTTATTCCACTAACCACTTTATCGCAGTGGAAATGATACTCTGTGATGAAGATTTTGTGCGTCTCTGCGCAGAGAGATCGTAGCCCAGAGTGGGCTAGCGGTCATCGACTGTTCCTGGGCCAGGCTGGAGGAGACGCCCTTCGGAAAAATGGTTGGAAGCCACCCCAGGCTGCTGCCGTACCTGGTGGCCGCTAACCCCGTCAACTACGGCAAACCCTGCAAACTGTCCTGCGTTGAGGCCTTCGCCGCCACGTTCTGCATCGTGGGTAAGGCTGCAGCCGCTGCGGTGTGTGTGGGTGTGTGTGCGCTGCAGCCCCCTTCTCGCTGTGCTGATGAGTCGGAACTGTGCAGGATTTGCAGAACTGGCTGAGCTCCTGCTGAAGAAATTCAAATGGGGGCCTGTATTCTTGGATCTCAACAAGGTTCTGCTGGACCGCTACGCCGCCTGTGCCTCGGAGAAGGAGCTGCTCTCCGTGGAAAAGGACTTCCTCACCGGGAAACCAGAGGAGGAGCAATTTGGTGAGGAGCAAACTGGTATTTTCCCCATTGACGGAGCTGGTTGAACCTCACTCGGGCCGCGCTGCCTTCCAGATCCCTTTGACGTCGACTCCGGCGTCGAGTGTCGGAACCTGAACAGACCCCAGTGGTGAGTCGCCGACCACTTTCAACCCCTCGCTGGTGACTTTTCACGCTTGTTCACGCTCGTTTCTGCTCAGTCCCACCTGAGGATGAGGATTCCAGCGAGGATACAGACGCCTCAGAGGACGACCAAGACACACAGAGTGACACAGACCACGACGAAGAGGAAGAAGCCAACTCAAAGTGAAATCATTTCAAAAATGTTGTTTTTTATTCATGGAAATAGGACTCCGTACCATGACCTGCAACTGTTTTGGACTTTGGTGTGTGTGTGTGTGTGTATACATATATATATATATAATTACACAAGCAACCTGAAGAAATGGGTACTTTCATACCTTGTTTGCAGTGTATTTTTGCACTTTGTGACGGTTAAACGCGTTTTTAGACGGTATGGCCCCTCCGGGCTCCGACCCGTGAATAACCTCCTGGCGGTGCGCCGACGGGCTCAAGCTGGGTCGCCGCCATCGCTTCTCTGCTTGAGAACCGGCAGCTGCTGCCTCCCGATCCGGCCCTTCTGACTCGGCTGGAGTTCAGCAGGTTGTGGGTGTGAGGGGGCGGACACAGCGGGACTCTCCTCCGCTGTCCTGCGGTAACGTTGTTGTGGAACGACGTCACAGCTCGAAAATGAAGGCGCAGAGGCGGCCATTACTGGAGCTTCTCTAATTATTTTAGCCCAAATAAATACTGGCGGAAAACTCCCATGGCAAGAGCCACAAGTCAGCTTGTGAGTATGGAAACTTCTACAAGTACCGCAGTACGAAGCCGGTGCTAGCAGCGTACCCAGTGTGGGTATTTAGCCGAGGAGAGTCGGGACGGGCCTTCATCTGGAGAGCGGTGCTAGCCGCAAAGATGGTTTTAACCCTACGAGTCACTAGCAGCGGCGGCTAATGTTGGCTAACCGAGCACCGAGTGTTTGCTGCGTTGAGGTTAGGCAACGCCGGACTCGGTTTCTTTAGTTATCTGGTACCGTTTTCCCAGGTTGCCGGACATTTATCGGCAGTTAGTGTAGTTTATTTTGGATGCACGGACACGTCTGCCCCGGTCGGTAGCCTTATCGGGTAGCTGGTTAGCCAAACATGTTCGCGCTTTCGAGCGATCTTCCTGCTCACCAAGAAGCTAACGGCGTTACTGCGTTCCACCTTTTGGTTGAAGATAGAATTGTCATGCGAACGTTGTGTACTTTGTCAACCCACTAGGTTTGAATTTGCTGTGCCAGTGACCCCACTTTAATGAAATGCGATTCATTGTCATGGCGTTAAAATGAGATACGGTTTCGAAGTCACTTGGAGGTTCCAGTTTGCTAGCGTTAGCCGACCGACTGTTAGCGTTAAGTTTATAATTCGCTCAGTAATGGACATGGCTGTGGGAGCTAACATTAGCTTGCTAACAGGCGTTAGTTAGCAGGAACAAAAAGTTCACACAGGCCTGTTGTTGCCCAAATATTAGGTTAGAGTCAACATTAGCAGACATTTTCCAATAACCACTACACCGCTGACCCGTAACGTGTCAGCGGATGGTTATACGACCTCCTGGAAACCATGTATTTTGGCTATGATAGGACAGCTTAATGGCCACACCTTGGTTTTGAATGAAGACAAGCTAGGCCAGTTGATCTTTATATCGTAAAAATGAGGCACTGACAAGCACAACTTTCCCGCAGCGTATGAGACAAATAAAGTGATGACCTTTAGGACACGCAGCAGTCAGTAAACCAGTCGGTAAAAACAGCCTGAGGCCGAATGTGCTGCTGACTTTGTCGAATTAGTATTTGGCTGTAGCCGGGTTGAAACCCTCCGGTCGGGACGAGCCCACCCTTCACCTGTTTGAGAGGCTGTTACCTGACACGATCAGGGTCACGGCGGTGGGAAAAGCCACCAATCACGCCTTTCTGGACCAAAAAGCTTGGCCTGAAACCTGAAAACTGGCCTTATGTTGCATCCAAGAGGTGACCTTGATCAGGTCAATGATGAGATCCAGGTTGTCATGTGCCAGGTTTCTGGAATACACCCTCGCCAAACACGCGCTGTGGAGGGCTGGGGGCCCCGCGACCTGACGGAGCCTGCTTGTTTTCTCTTCCAGTATGATGTTGTGCCCATTCAGCCCAGCGTCGTCATCTGTTCATGCTCGCATCCATCAATGGTAAGAAACCAGCCCGACTCCTGCTCGCCACTCGCTGTCCCAGGCGCAAGCAGCTGCCACAGCCCCAGCATGGAGGGCGCCTCCTCGGAGGCCCGCCTCGACGGCGCCTCCGGCAGCCAGACGCAGCAGGCAGCACGGCCGCCGCAGCCGCAGCCCAAGAAGAAGAAGCCGGAGGACTTCAAATTTGGGAAAATACTGGGAGAGGGCTCCTTCTCAACGGTACGCATGCACGCCCGTGGGCCCCGACTCTCCCAGGAACCTTTGTAATGCTTCTCTTCCGTTTCGGTCCCCAGGTTGTCCTGGCGAGAGAGCAGGCGACGGGCAAAGAATATGCAAGTGAGTGGCCCTCTCGTCCAGCCGCATGGCTCTGTGGCGCTGACCTCCTACAGTGAAAACATCCTCTTTGCCCACAGTTAAAATTTTAGAGAAACGCCACATTATAAAGGAGAACAAAGTCCAGTACGTGAAGAGAGAGAGAGATTTGATGTCCATCCTCGAGCACCCGTTCTTCGTCAAGCTCTTCTTCACATTTCAGGATGACGAGAAGTTGTGTATCCTTTTAGCTGATGCAAAAACAAACCCAAAAAAAGCTTCTTTTCCTCCTGGCATCATGAAATCTGCCGCAACGGCTTTGGATTAGGCAACTTTGGCCCGGTGGATGTTCCTGAGCTCACCTCCCACAGATTTTGGCCTCAGCTACGCCAAGAACGGAGAACTCCTGAAATATATCCGCAAAATCGGCTCCTTCGATGAGACCTGCACTCGCTTCTACTCGGCAGAGATCGTGTGCGCTCTGGAGTACCTACACAGCAAGGGGATCATTCACAGGTGAGGGCCCCGGCGGCGCGCTCACTCCAGTCCTGCACGCACCTGCACGTTCTGCGAGGGTGCTCCTTTGTGTTTGGGTGTGTTTCAGGGACCTGAAACCGGAGAACATCCTGCTGAGTGAAGACATGCACATCCAGATCACAGATTTCGGGACAGCGAAGCAGCTGTCGTCGGACAGTAAACAAGGTCCGGGCCCCAGCTCCTCTCTCACCAGGCCGACCCCTCGCTCGCGCTCATCGTTTCCTTCTGCCTTTTTTGTCTTGTAGCCAGAGCCAACTCCTTCGTGGGAACGGCGCAGTACGTGTCCCCAGAGCTGCTAACGGAGAAATCCGCCTGCAAGAGGTAGTCCCGCTCGGCCGTGTTTTTAGATTTTAACGTTTGGAAGGTGAGACCAGAGCGCCAGCTGGAACTTGCTGCCTGTTTTTCTTTTCCAGCTCTGATCTTTGGGCCCTGGGTTGTATCATCTACCAACTGGTGGCTGGTTTACCCCCGTTCAGAGCAGGGTAAGTGCTCAGGAGCCCAACAGCCCCCTCCTCCTCCTCCTCCTCCTCGTCTTCATCTTCCTCCTCCTCCTCCTCACGGTTTCTCCATCTGGCGCAGGAACGAGTACCTGATCTTCCAGAAAATAATCAAGCTGGAGTACGAGTTTCCGGAGAAGTTCTTTCCCAAAGCCAAGGATCTGGTCACACAGCTGCTGGTAGGTCCCGGATGGGCTCCGTGCAGGTGTGTTGGAGGTGGCGCCGTTGGCCGGACGCTCCCTGATTGCTCCCATCACGCTTCAGTCCCAGGAGCCTTCCAAGCGGATCGGCTGTGAGGAGATGGGAGGATACGAGCCGCTGAAGCAGCACCCCTTCTTTGACACCATCTCCTGGGACGACCTTCATCTCCAGACGCCCCCCAAGCTCACCCCCTACCTCCCGGCCATGTCCGAGGACGACGAGGACTGCTACGGAAATGTAAGCTTCCGCCAGCGCCTCCGGAGGTGCCCCGGGGCCTTTAGGTGCTGACTGCGGTCCTCTTTCCCAGTACGACGACCTCCTGAGCCAGTTCAGCAACATGCAGGTGGCCCAGTCCAGCTCCTCGCACTCGCTGTCGCCGCACGAGTCCACGCCGCCGCCGCAGAGGTCCAGCAGCAACATCGAGCAGTACATCCACGACCTGGACAACAACTCCTTCGAGCTGGACCTGCAGTTTACCGAGGAGGAGAAGCAGCTGCTGCTGGACAAGCAGACCACCGGCAACCCCTGGTAACGCCGCGCTCTCAGGGAGGTGCTCATGGGCAAGGCACCAGCAGTGCTTCCAACACGCTGTTGCTCGTCTCCACAGGCACCAGTTTGTGGAGAACAACCTGATCCTCAAAATGGGCCCCGTGGACAAGCGGAAAGTATGCGGGGGGTGGTGTTTTTGGGGGCCGGTTGGTCCTGGGCTCTCCTGACGCTGCTTCTCTTCCAGGGTCTGTTCGCCCGGCGGAGACAGCTGCTCCTCACCGAGGGGCCGCACCTCTACTACGTGGATCCCGTCAACAAAGTGCTGAAGGGGGAGATCCCCTGGTCTCCCGAGCTGCGTCCCGAGGCCAAGAATTTCAAAACCTTCTTCGTGCACACGGTAGGGGCTCTGTGTGTGTGTGTGTGTGTGTGTGTGTGTGTGTGCCCCAGCAGCATCCTCACCCCTGCCCCCCTACTGATCCTTTCGTTTACCAAGAGGGCGCATGTCCGCGTTTGTCTCTCTCCTGCCCTTTGCAGCCCAACCGGACTTACTACCTGATGGACCCCAGCGGAAACGCTGACAGATGGTGCAAGAAGATCCAGGAGGTGTGGAGGAGGTTCTACCAGAGGCACCAAAACCCGGGCCTATAGGAGGGCCTCTGACGCTACTCACCCTCCCCCTCCTCCCTCCCCCCGTTAGTGCCGTTCATCACCGCAACGTAAACAGACTCTTAGAGACGCTGGCATCTAGACCTCGTTTGTTTTCATGAGTAGAACCACGGGAAACTCGGACTTTGGATTCAGGGTTGCTTTGCTTGTTCTCTGTGCTCTCTGTGAGGCTTCTGCTGCGTTTTCCCGCGTACGGACCGATGAGAAGACTTGTGCGCGTACGTCTGGCCTCTGCGGAGGCCTCTGAGGAGGGCGAGCTGGTCCTGCGGCAGGGCGAGCTGGAGGACTGGTTTCCTGCTTCAGACAAACCCAAGCTGAACCTAGCTTTACCGGAGCCTTTCCCCCACAGGCCACGCGCTAATCCCTAATCCTGCATGGGTGAGCTGGAGCGGCCCCTCCTCGGATACATTTACTCCACCGCTGTAACAGACGCTTTCAGCTGGTCGTCACTGTTGTTTCTGTTTGGGGTTTTTTTTTTGGTCAGAAGCGCTGAAAAAAAACCTCTCTGGTACTTGGCTGTGTGGTGGGGCGAAGGCGCCGCGGTAGCGGAGCGCGGGCGCGCAGTGGGCCACGGGTCACGGCCCCGGAGCCCTTCACGGCTGTAACTGAGGCCGTACTTCATAGCTCGCTCGCTCCGGCCCGGTCGGTGTCAGGTGGGCCGCGCCGACCGTCCGAATCCGAGGAGGCGGCCGTCCTGTCCGTTCACTGGTTTTCGGTTCATTTGTGAATCCTTCGGGGTCATTTTTTGGGTGGGGGCTGTGGTGCGTCTACAGTCGGTCCTGTCTCCAGCAGAATTAGCGCGCCGAGGAAGTATTTACAATCACAACAAAGCTGTCGTTGCATTTCCACCTCCAGCCCCGCAGACATTGGACTCGCGCTCCTCTTTTATCAGCGCGTGTTGCCCAGATGTTTTGTTTTTTCTTTATTTTTTCTTTTTATTTCTGGTGCATTAAGGTCCTCCTCCTTCAGCCGAGTCGGTGTGTGTGCAGCGTTTGCCTGGAGAACAGGTGGATAGGAAGCTGCCCCGGGCCCCCCTCAGGGCGCCGCGTGGTCGGCTGTCAATGGAAAGGATTTCTGATCCAAATAACCGCTGAAATTGCTGTATCCGTCGATTATTGGAAGAAGCGGCGCAGAGGCGTCCTCTTCAGGTTGGGAAATCATTTGAAACGAGTCGTTGGCGGTCGGTTACGTTGTGTATGAGATGCTCTACCTGGCTTGTAACTGACTAGAACTGTGATGTACAGATGATGTATTATTAAAATCTGAAGCAAGTAATGCAATGATAGGATACAGTTTTTGTATTTTTATTCTTGTATAAGGTTATTTGATGGCTATTGTTTAGCCTCTAGTTCATTCTGTGTTATTTAAATTCTAATATATGAATCATATTTGGATTGAAGTCATGTTCAGGGGCCATGTTGTGTATGTATTGAGATGTAAAGCCTTTGAATGTGAATAATTATTGTAAACTATATTTTACAGCTTTTTCTTACTATATCATACATTTTCTATTTGCTCAGTGATTTAATCATATTCTGATAATTTAATGAACCTGTCTCTGATTATTTGCGCGCTAGGTCAGTAGATGTTGAATGATGACTTTTCCACTTAATGCTTGGTAGTCCAGTAATTAAAGCATGTAGGGATTTAGGCATTCAAAGAAAAATAAAGCTCCGTGTCCTGTCTTCTATCAACATCTCCAGCCGCCACCCCTGAGGCAGCGAAGGCAGCATCCCCATGGCAACATCAGGTCCCATTTTTCTAGCATGTAAATAAAAGAACCGACCCATCAGCACCGCTTTTGTGTCTGGGAATCACTTCGATGCACCGTCGCAGCAGATTTTTAATTAAATGTCTTTATTTACCTTCCTGGGGCACTTTTTCGGCTGCTCATGAGGCGTTCACGGCCCCGTGCCGGGGCGGACGCATCTGGGGAGGAACTGTGGGTAATTTATGCAGGCGTGTGCGCCGATGGTGGCGCTGGTAGGAGGGGCCGCGGCGCCAGTAGTGCCCTGCTGTGCGTTTGCATGAACGGAGGCTCCGGGGCTCCAAGTCAGTGGCTGCTGCTTAGCTCTTCCCCCGTTAGCGGCGCAGACCGGAGAGCCGAGCCGAGGGCGGAGGAGCGCGGGAGGGATGGCAGAGAACAACTCCGAGGCGAGCGGCTCCGTTCACCGGAGGTGCACGGCCCATTCGCAGGAGAGGAACAGTTCGGCCGCTGCATCGAAATGGATCCGGCTAAACGTCGGAGGGACGTATTTTCTAACGACGAGGCAGACGCTGTGCCGAGATCCAAAATCATTCCTGTACAGATTAAGCCAGGCTGACCCGGAGCTCGACTCCGATAAGGTAAATGCTATGCTAGCCCGGCTAGGTAGCGTCCACGATTGCTCCGAACCACCCTGGACGAACTACTTAAGTTTCCCTTTTAGAAACGTCAATTTTAGTTCTGCCTGAATAAACAACGACTGTTGTTTGTGGGCTCTTGTCAGACTGTATTTCCGCAATTTTGAGCCCATTTTCAAGTCTGTGCTTATTCATACTTGATGCTAACTGGTTTTTTGTGACTGGCTAATCTTAGCAGAGCTAGCTGCTAGATTCCGTCAGTCACCACATGACAGACGATCTTCTAGTGCTGCTCTTTTCTCTTTGTGTGTTTTCTGCGGGATGTGTTACTAAATCACTTTTGGACAGAGTGACAAAAGTTTGGGTTGTTTCCTGACTTTCTTTAAGTGAAAGAACAAGTTGGAAACTTTCCCGATTTGGCACCGTGGCACCGCATTACGTTGGCGACGGGGTCAAATATCAGTTTCCACTTAATTTTATTTTACTAAAAAAAAAGTCGCCATTGCTTTAATGTCGTTAAAAGCGTCGTTCAATACATAGTTTGTGTGGCGATAGTTATTACAAACAAGGTTGGGTTTTTATCTATTAATTCCGGTCAAACCGTTTTATCCAACCGTTTTTAACGTCTGTTGTGTATATAATTTGAACAATTCAGGAATTAATCCTTTAACTTTGTATCCAAACCGTGTCCATTTGGTCCCCGATGAGGGTCTTTGCTTTCTGTGGTTGAGTTTTTCCTCGTTTTCGGTGACTCGGGCTCCCTGATGAAGCCCCGTCCGCGGGCAGCTGATGGGACGGGGCCCCTGCCTTGCTCAGCGGCCTCGGTGCTCCTGAGGCAGCCGCCTGGCTGTTCATCCAGCTGCACTTTTCGGTACTGGTGTGTGTGTGTGTGTGTGTGTGTGTGTGTGTGGCCCCCAGGACCCGTTTTTGCGTCTGTACACTTAATAATCTCACCTCCTCCCTGGGTCCATTTGACTGCTCCATTGTTCGCTGTTGTGACCCAGTGGCGCATCTGCCCCCTCCACTAAGCCGATACCAGGGCTCATCTCCTATTTTCATGCAAATATCTTAATCTGGCTATAATCAGCTTGCTTTTTTGAAAGTTTATCCTCTCGTGATCGAGGCTGAGCCCATCTCAATCCCTGGTCTTAAGGGTGCATCGCACTGGTGGAGTAAATGGGAGCTGCTAGGTAGCCAACCTACCCCCTTCCCGGGCTACTTGCCCTCAGTGTTTTAGGTGGTTGGGGTATTTTTGCAGCCTCCACCTGTGATAGGAAGCTGGCGGCAGCGGCGCTTCTGGGTCTCCCAGTCAGAAAGCGAGCGCCTTGTTGCCGGCTGGCTGACGTGCTTCAGCAGGACTCTTGAGGAGAGATGCATTATTCATCCTGTTGACTGGAGCCTGTTTTGCTGCTCGGGTTGATCGGGGAGAAAGTGGAGGAAGGCCCGAGAAGCCGCTGATGGAAACAGTGCTGTCAGAGGTTTTATTTTCAGCCCAGTTCTCACCCTCGTCTTTTTCCGATGGTAACTTTGCGCCCAGCTTTGTGTGCGCTGGCGTTTTTAGGTTTAAGGGACTAGTTTCTGACTTTTCAAACTGGTTTCTTTGCCAGGTGGGACACCAGCAGATGCGTGTTGGTTCTCTCCCAGCCCCAGCCCCAGCCCCAGCCGTGCTCCGAGCCCTGGGCTCAGGCACTAGCACGCCGCCTCTGAGAGCTGCATGAATTTTTCAAGCGCCCCCATCACAGAGGACGACTCTTCCTCTTCCTCTTCCTCCCGTCTTTGTTCTTTGCATATTTATGTCCATTTGCTGCCACGGCGGTTCTGCCTGCGACGCGTGCGAGCGGAGGATCTGGCCCCCTTTAATGCCAAACGCAGGTCCGGTGTCGTGCTCGAGCTCGCTGTGGGAGCAGTGTAAATATTTAACGCTCCTGTCTGCTCGGGCTTCTTCTCCTCGCCGTCGGTCAGTTTGGGAGGAAGTGTGCTGTGCAAATAAGGTGTGACTGAATTCTGTCTCGGTCCTTTTACTAAGTTCACAACCTTTTAAGCTCACAGCGGTTTCTACTGGTTACCTCTTATCGGTCACACTTTGTTATCTTCCAGGGTGTAGTCGTTTCGCATATTTTCTCTTTCCTCCCAGGCTTGGGAACAAAAGCGGCCCCTGACTTCAGCCAGCCCTGGTCCTGACAGCAGGGCTTTTAGCAGACTTTTAAAAGAGGCTGCCCCGAGCGCTCCTCCGCTGTTAATTGCTCCGCACGACACACTCCTGGTGTGGCTCTGCAGAGCTTGAAACGGCAGAGAGGCCCGGCCCCGAGGACGAGGCCGGCGCTGCATTCAGACGGTTAAACCTGCCAGAACACGGAGAACTGGATGATATAATCTTAATGTGGTTTGTGTATTATTTAGAAGATGAAGGCGAGTATTTTTGGTGCCATTAGCTCTCGGGCTCTGCAGGGAGCCCTGGCTCCTGCTCCTCAAGGATCAGACTTCCGCCTGGCTAAGTGGCTCCAGTCACGTGACTCAGCCGCTGCGAGCGGCGATTCCGCTCCGCGCTGGTTCTGTCGTCCGACCCGAGATCGGCGTCGACTGGCGGTTCCCGGTGGAAGGGTTTCAGCTTCTGAACTTGTCACAGGAAGAACCGAAACGGGCGGCGGTTCAAGGCTGAAACGAGAATATAATGATTTGGTCAGAAAATAACGGGCTTGTTGCCCGTTGCCCCCAGTCTGCACCCCAGGAACTTTCCTAGAACAATGCCCTCTCTGTGTACATTGACCTGGTTGGAGTCTCCTTAAATACCCCCCTTTTCAACCCCCTTTACCCAAAATCTGAGTGCAGATACTAAATGAAAGTGTTTAATAGGATAAGAAGAAAAAAAAACAGGACTTTAAACAGCATTAGCACCAACAGGCTAACAGCAACACTCGGCATGAGAACTTCTTCTTCTTCTTCTACTTCTTTTTGGTCATATCCCATCACCGCTCCTGAAGAGATTTTGAGCGGCCTGTTAAATATGGGCTGCTGGGGTCACGTGTTGGCTCCTCGCAGACCCACCTGTGTGTGAGCTGAAGCAACTGGAAGTGGGAGAAGCTGACAGGGGGATGAGATGGGAATAGAAGGCCACTGGGACCCTACAGGGATATTTTCTGCTTAGGAAATGAGGGCAGCCCGCTAACAAGGTTCACCGATTCATTAGCAGAGAGGAAGCAGTGGGACCTTTCCTCATGACTGAGCCTGGAGCCACGTCTGGACTGGAGATGGGGCCGCTCTGGCCTTTTGTCTGTGGACCCAACAGCAGCAGCTCTGCTGATTTGTCCGACTCGCATCAAACATCCTGCAAAATCTGAGCATGGCCCTGAAAGTGTAACAAGGGCCGGGCCCCCACAGCCAGAGTAAACCTCCCCGAGTGCCACGCCCCAGAACACACCCCAGATGCTTTCAGACCTAAGCCGGGGTGCGTTTTCCTCCCGTTGGTGCATTCGGCCTTCTGCCGCCAATCTTTTTCCTCGATTCTGCTCCAATTATTTTCCTTCCCTTCTTCTCCCCGGTGACAGAAGGCCTAATTGCAGAAATGAGGGAATACCCAGCGCTTGTGTAGGAATCAGGTTGAAACGGGAGAGAAGGTGAAGCGACATTCTGGCGGCGCTGCGTGCGTCCAGCGCTCGTGTCACTCCAAGCCCTCCAGAGAGCATCAGCCAACCTCCTTATTCCCTTCCCATGAGTTTTATTTGCCGGCACGCTCTTGTTTCATCCCTCCCCGGATTATATTTCGATTACGGCGCGCCCCTGAGGGAGCGTGCTCCGGTGCGGGGTTAATGGCTGCTGCTGTGTGACCTCCAATCCAGATGTTTCAAAGACGTTTCAAAGTCGAGGGAGAATCCGCGCCGGCTTTGGCTCTTAGGGGCGGTTAGCGGGAGCACAGTGGTGACCGTCCTGTTCATGTGCTCTCTTTCCCTGCTCTTCAGGACGAAACTGGTGCCTATCTCATCGACAGAGACCCCACATACTTTGGGCCAGTTCTGAACTACTTGAGGCATGGCAAACTGGTGCTGAACAAGGACCTGGCGGAGGAAGGTGATGTCTGCCACACTTGCTTCACACGCAGGCGCGACGCGGCGGCCTGGTCCGGATGAAGAGACGGGCTTGTTTCCGCATTCTAGAGTTGCATAAATGAAGGCTCTGCTTCATGCTTTCCTGTTGCAGGTGTGCTGGAGGAAGCCGAATTCTACAATATCACATCGTTAATAAAGCTCATCAAGGACAAAATCAGGGAGCGCGACTGTAAAACGTCACAGGTACAGGACGCCAGGCCGCACCGCTTAATTATTCTGGTTTTCCCGAATGCGGTTGAAGCGTCACCCCTGTGTTCTGCTTGTGTTTTCTGGCCCGCAGGTTCCAGTGAAACACGTGTACCGGGTACTGCAGTGCCAGGAGGAGGAGCTGACACAGATGGTGTCCACCATGTCTGATGGCTGGAAGTTTGAGCAGGTAAATCTCCTTCTGCCGCATCGCGGCAGCAATCCACCTTCCTCGTGCTTCACCCACCTGGCTAAGCTCACGTTGACCCAGAAAATGCAATCTTCAATCTGGCAAGTGGCCAAGAACGCTAAAAACCCCGCATCCCGTCTTTCCCACTGTCCGCAAAACATGATCCGGGCGTGCGTCCTGTGCTCTGATTGGTCGTTGCAGCTTGTCAGTATAGGTTACGGGCGGGCCCACCAGTCAGAGTTTCTGCTGATTGTGTCAAGGGAGGTGAAGGGAGAGGAGTCGGCTTTGCCAAACAACAGTGGAGAGGTGTGTCCTACAAATTTTTGTCCACGGGCTGGTCACTGCATGGTCCCCAAGTCGTCCACACACAACCCGTTGAACGTTGTGTCTCCCCAGTCGCAGACTCACAGCTCCTTTATTTAGTGATCTCTTTCCTTTGGTTGAATCCTCCTCATTTGTTCTGTTTGCTTCACCAGCAGGGCTAAGAATGTGACACCTCCTCTAGTCTGTGATCTTTTTTCTTTTTTTTTTACTCGTTTCTTCACTTATCTCTTCAGCTTTTTGTGTTTCGCTTGGATTCTGCCATTCCGCTGTTTCAGGGACAATACTGCAACGGTTCCGGTCCGTTTGTCTTTAATCATATTCGGATGTCGGGGGCTGAAATATTCAGTGTCGGTGTTGTGCTGGAAGTGCTGCCTGCAAATTATTCTTGCGTGCGATCACATGTTTGGCTGCCGACGCTGTGTGTGTGTGTGTGTGTGTGTGTGTGTGTGTGTGTGTGTGTGTGTAAACCTGCCTCAGACAGGGATCCCTGGGACCTCTCCCTGAAGATTATTTCCTTGTCCCTGATCATTGTACACAGGCCAGGTCAGAGAAGGCGCCCAAAGCCTCCAACTCGGTAACGACACGAGAACATGTTCTCGACCTCCGACCTCCGCCCCTCTCCTAGGCACAAATACTGGCTGGACGAGGTTTTCGGCTGCAGGTTGTGGTTGCGGTTGTGGCGCGGATTGTGCCTCCAGCAGCAGAATCAGTGGGAGCTACTGGAGATCGCTTGGTTGCATTTTATTAACAACAACAACAAGCAGCCTCTGGCAGCAGTGGCTAATGAGGCCGTGCATGTCTCAACTTGCACAGCCAGGTGCAGGCAGTGTGCATGCGTGCAGCAACATCCAGCAGTGAAGGCAACTTCCCAGGTGCAGGATTTGCCCTGCTTTCTCACATTTCCACGGTTTGAATGGACTTAAGGCCTGAGTTTGTTGGCATTTAGTTTTTGTTTCTTTGTGTCCTTTGTTCATTCGGAGACAACAGGAAGTTGGAGTCCTGGGTCATCGCTCAAGATTTCTAAATCTCTCACATGTTGGCTGCTTCCTAAAAGCATTTTTCTTTCTTTTTTTTGCTCTACATGAATATTTTAATGACAACTGAAGAGCCTTCTAGTCCGCTTTAGCTGCTTCAGTGATGTGTAGATCACACACCAAAAACTCCACACTTTTGAGAAATTGGTGTCGCTAAACGGCCGAGTCTCGCAGCAGCGCTCAGCTTCTGAACGCGTCCCAACGCAGCCTGTGTTGTGGACAGGTCCGTGTCCTGCTTCCGCCGGCATCTCGTGATGGCCGACGGCAGCCAGCTGGTTTAAGCTTTTGTCGTCTGCTCGCCCTGGAGGTCTCCGCTCACGTCTGCCATCTCCAGCTTGCTTCCAGCCAGCATGCGTGCTCCTCGTGGTTGCACACCTGCACATCACCGAACTCACTACCTGTCCATCCACCGTCTCTTTCAATCCCGTTTTTGTGGACGGGCTAGCGCTGCCATTCTTGTCGTTCTTGTCCCAGGTTTAGAAGCTTTGCTCTCTGTTAACGAGGGCTTGGGGTTTTTTGCGTGGATCGGTGTGAGCCCCTCTTTCCTACAGTGTAATAGTTTTGTCACATGTTTTTATCTGTTTTTTTGGTCTATCTTATCAGTCTATCTTATCAGTCTATCTTTTTTTTCCCCCATTCACAAAGTGTCACCCACTTTTTACCTGTTGTTAGTGACTCGGCCTAAAGCTGCTCTCTGCTCTGCTTCCGTGTCTCCCCAGCTGGTCAGCATAGGGTCCTCGTACAACTATGGAAACGAAGACCAGGCTGAATTCCTGTGCGTGGTCTCCAAGGAGCTGCACAATCAGTCATACGGGACGAACAGTGAGCCCAGTGAGAAGGCTAAAGTAAGTGTGTGTGTGTGTCTGTGGTGTGTGTGTGTGTGGACGGACAGGGGTCGCTTTTTCGCAAACATCTGAGTGATGGCTTGCGCTGGATGTTTGAAATGCGCTGCATTTATGAACATGCCGAGGGGCTGAAAGAGCCCATGCTTTATTGATGAGGAGCCTCTGTGGAGGAGAAGGCCGGAATATCCAGTCGCTCTGCTGCCTTTTCAAACACTTGTGTAACTGCAAGTGATAGGAGAGAAGTGCGGTGGTGAAAGGGATAATGGAGTTTTCCTGAAATTAATTTGAAAGGCCAGTGGATTCCTCCACCCCTCCCATGTAATCTGTGTTTTTACTCCGTTTTTTAAGCCACGCTTCTCTGGATTCACGGTCTTGATGCTCAAAGTCAGAGTGAGATAGTAATATGTGAAGGATTCTAATCTCACGTGACTGCTTTGTGTCCAGCACACATGACTGAGTGGTAAGCGTTCAAGTGCTCGTATTCCCTGGGCTGACCCCCCCAGTTTGCCCTTCCTTCTTCTTCATGATGCAGTTTAGCTGTCCAACAATTGTGCCCACATTTGCTTCCAATGACAGCTTGGCTTGATAATAAGGTCATGCAGGTTTAAGCTTCAGCAGGCTAAAGCTACATCAAAAACCAGATGGCTTCAAGTGTTCCGTTGCACGTGAAGCTGTATTTTAAACCAGATGGCGGAAGCTTTTTCGTTGGCGAGTGCCTAGAACATTAGGTCTGGGTAAATATATGTGTGTTTCTCATATATCTTTAATGTTTGATTAAAGTCCTCAAATTGCTGGAGAATCAAAAAAGACTTCATTTTCAGGGTGAACATCTCTCATTATTGTTTTTTATTTTAATCAAACGTTGACCAGAACATATGCTGGCAATTTGTGGAAGATGAGTTTGGTCATGTTTTAGTCCTGTAAAACTGGAATAGAGGCGATCATCCAAAGTCTGCTTTACTGTCCAAAACCGGTTCCTTTGAAATGGCCATTCCATAACCTTAGTCAGTCTGTGACTTCATTTAAAGGTCAAATGCAGATAAACACGCGCAGATACAGAATGCTAATTAAATGTGAGCGGGTTAGCGACACTTTGCTGCTCCCAGTTCATCATTCTTCCAGCGTTTGAGCCGAAGTCTTGGTTTCTCCAGCCGCTCCGGCACCAGGACATTCCAGCACCAAGGTCCACCCGGCCCCTTTTTTTCATTAAACTTGTGAATTTGCTGGACAACCTCGGGGCACGAGGCTTTATTTCTCTTACTCGTGCAAGCATCTCCCCTTCTTTTGCACCCTTTTCAGAGGCTTTGAGCCAGCACGTTGAGTAAATATCTCTGTGCCTCTGGCAGGGAGCAGAAGTCCTGTGGGAGGAATAAGCGCTTGAGTGAAAGTGACAACACTGTCCCCTCTGCTCCACTAGTTAGAATGGCAACAACTAAATGTCTTTTCTTTTTTTTTTTTTAATAATGAAAAACCTATTTGTTAATTTTCGTTTTGTGTTTCTCAACCCACAGATTCTACAAGAAAGAGGTTCTCGGATGTGAAGGGGACTCAGTATTATCAGCTCCAGGTGTTATGATGCAAACATATCATCTTTGTGAAAGAACGTTTGGCACAATGGAGATTTGAATGGGGGATGTGCATTTACTTTGTTTTCCCTCAATTTTCTTTATTGGTTCTCGGTGTAAATACGTCAGTTTACTGACAGTTGTGCCTGTACAATTCAACTGGACCTTTTTTCCCTTTCTTTCTTCTTTTTTTTTTTCTTTGTAGCAGTCTATGTTTTGGGTTTTTTTTTTTACTTCTTCACTGAAAGTAAGGATCTACATATGTTTTATGCTATGGCCAAGATCATATAAGGCCAGCGTTTCACTCAGGGTCATCTATCAAGTAAATATCCTCCAATTTAAAGTTTGGGTTAGGGATCAGTGTGGTCTTTAGTACACAAAAGAATAAAACTCCAAATCATTGCTTAATGATGGTAAGAAGGGATTCGGGCATTTATTTAGAAGATTTAAGGTTACTGAAATTCGTTTTTAATCCCCCCCTCCCACACCCACACTCAATTTTTTTTTAAAATGATATCATATTTAAACAGTTGAGCTCTGATTTGTGATCATGAGAACGCAAAGTACAACACAACTGTCCAGGTTCTTTAAACATTAGCGTTGCCAGAGCAGGTTTCGAGCCATGAGTGCGTGCATCAGCGATCTGCAGGCGTAATGAATGGACCTTTGGAACGCAGCGATTTTAAACACACCGTAGAGATGCTGTGGGGAAAACGTGTGCTCGCTGTCTTAAAGTAAAGCTCTTGCAATTGTAATGTGTTAGCTGCTTCTCCAGGTGTGCACTTTTAGGAAAAATATAAGATCAAGTTTTCCTGACTGCAGGTTTATTCAATTGCATATCTCTTTTTTTTTTCTCTTTTGGGAAACATGAAGGCCTCCTCGTGCTCGTAGGTCCATAGTTAACGGCCGACAGTAAAAGATGATTTCTAGGAGAGGTGACCACCAACAGAAAGGTTTACGGGATTGTGTCAACTTTATTTCTACTTTTTTTCCTTGAAGGGACGACTGGGTTTTTTACAGGGCTGTACGAGGCCGAGGCCATACTCGCCCAGTTTGGAGCCCCAGAGAGACGGGAAAGCTACTGCACACCCAGCTGAGCCGCAAACAGAACAACATTTTAGTCTCACACCTCTAATCTTTGTTTACTGTATGGAAGATTAAGTCAAGGTAACAATGGGCTTTTAAATAAAATGTAGAGCTGCAACCTGGGAGAGTAATGATCACTGCCAAGTATGCCAAGAATTAATTACAGCCCTGCTCCAGAAAACTACAGTGTCCCTTCAAAGCTGGTTATTTTTTGAGGAATTTGTTTGCTGTTGTTGGGTTTTTTGGGGTTTTTTTGTTTTGGTTTTTTTAATATGTCAAGTTTATCTCGGAGTTTCAGGAGCCGAAGAGATTGGAGGTGTGGGTGAAGTACTTTCTGTTCATATCGGAGGATCTCGTTTGGGTGTAAATAATCCAAATTCAATATTACTATTTAACGCTTAAAACTGCACGATTTGTACACTGTATAGAAAACACAACTCTGGATGGAGGTTGTCTGTACTGGGTCTTTAAAAATGACAAACTCTGGTGTTTTGCATCGTCTGTGCAGGACTTCAGAGATTTGAGTTGGAACGAAACCCCCAGATGCTGAATATGGCGTCCCTCACTGACAACATGCCTGGAACATGGTTTTAATAATTATTTGCAAAACTATACCTGGCTGACTATAAAGTTGACTGTTACATTTAAAGACAAATGTATTTTTCCTGCATTGTGATAGATTCTTCTAAGCATTTTGAATTGTGTAGATTT